>LBNU01029973.1:7416-33581 GCA_014162995.1 Artemisia annua | reverse complement strand
TGATAGTAATGAAGAGGTATATGAATATCAACCGTCGGAAATTCGCAACACATGGGGGTTGCAAGGCAGGAGGCCTGGTAGGATAAAGCGAGGCGATTCTACTAACCTCAAAATACCCTGTATGATCGGCCGCAAACACTTTCATAATGTTTACATCAACACACGTTTGCACAAAAATGTGATGTCCTTGTTTCATTATAATAATAGTTTTAAGAGAGGAATGATCTACAAGGGAGAGGATGTTGTAGGTATCCACAAAGATGTACAAGTATTTGTAGGCAACATGACATTCAGTATGAGCTTCACAATTGTTGAGAATATAGAAAAATACATTGATCCCAGGTTGTCACAAGTTGTTTTCGGGACACCCTTCTGCGAAGTCACAAATTTGGTGGTAGACGAGCCTAATGGGATCATGACTTTCACCGACGGGGTTAGAAAAGTCTCATACCAAACTCCATATAAGATGAGAGACATTAAGGGAATTGATCATGAAGGACTCGATAGTCTGAGCTCTCAAGTCGTGCTATGTGATGAAGATGTGAGGAGAGGATGTAACAACACTTCTGATTTATCATGCGGATTCTTTAAGGATGTTAGTAGACTGAGTTATAGATATAGAGAAGATCCTTTTGATTCGGAAGACCCAAAGTACCTCCACTATGATAGCAATTTTGATAGGGGAAATGAGGATGACTTAGGAACCGTGACCAATGACGAAGTCACGTAATGTATGGTGACTTTGAGTCTAGCTACAAGACTCGTTAATAAAGAAAAGCGCTTCTTGGGAGGCAACCCATGCTTTGTGTGTTTTTTGTGTTTATTTGATTTTATTTATTTCCGTATGTAAGTTATATTTCTTCTTATTGATTCATGCTTCAAACTAAAATTGTGAAAATGCTTCGTCTTAACTACATATAAAGGTATTTTGCAAAAGCTAAGTGTAAGGGAAATCTAAATCGGTTTATAAAGAATGAATGGACATGAATCATAACATTGTAAATTAACATACATATTAGTATTTGTTTGAGTCAAATGCTTGTATCGAGTCATAATGAATTTTTGCAGGAATTCCAGGTAGTAAGCTCTAGTTTTTCCAGAATTTTTCCGGAAACATAACATGAGAATTCTGTCAGATCATTCTGACGGCGTCAGGCATAACACCTGACGGCATCAGGTTAAAATTTTCTGCAATTTTTGAAAGTTTTGTATTTCTTCCGGAAACCTAAAAAGTTTTGTTAATTCTTTAACTTATAATCTCCAGGAATTCTGCAAAATATTCATTCCACAAGCATTATATCCTAGTATATAGATTTTACCGCCGATTTTATGCGAGGTTGGCCTTTATCTTTTTCAGATTAACATGTTATTTTGGATAAGAAGATGATTTATATTTTGGAAGGGAAGCTTTGAACGTTCGTATTCCTTGGAAGAAGATCTAACCATGTTACTTCATTATCCACATCAAACGATTCAGGGGAGTACTTGATTTCATTCTTTCATTTTATTTACTTCTACATCTTCTATTTGAACATTGGGGACAATGTTCGGTTTAAGTGTAAGGAGGGGTAAATGAAGACACCATTGAGAATACACTTATGCTTGATGTTTTGCTTTGTTTGATAGTGAATTTGTAATAAAACCAAGAGAAATATTTGTTAGGGCAATTTTAGCACCAATTTATAAATTTTTACAACATTTAGTAGTGAAACCTTGATCTTAATGAGCGTCTCATGGATAGGAAATTGTATGACTAGCAAAAAACCGTACCACAAAAAAATTTTCAACCCCAAATATGTGAGGTTCGCCCCTAGAATTGGTAGGAAAAGCATCCATCTTTGGTGCTATGATGTGTGTACCGGTAGTATTTAGATTCTAGAACTTGCGTTAGGACCATCTCAAATCCACAAGTGAGACTACATTCGTGTAGTTAAGATTTACTACATGATAAGAGGCATTAGGATTAACCCATTGTTTTACACCCGTATTTTTGTTATAATTACATTGACTTCATTGGTCAAGTAATTCTCCCACACCCTTTGCATTGTATCCATTTTTGGTACACGATACCCCTAGTACACACCTCCGAGCCTATCCTTTCGTTTCGACCTTTGAGCATCTTACTCAAAGTGAGAATTTGTTACACCCTACTAAATGTACACCCAAATCGCCTTGGCTTACCTTGTATGCACCCACCTTTGGTGCATTATTGTGAAAACATTTGTTAAACCCTTAGTTAATTATCTAGTCAATTACATGGTTGCTAAGTTAAGTCATATCCTTGTACATATTGTTTTGGGACGATTGGGACTCATGGGTAAAGTACTAGTGTAATGGAGTATTGGGGAAGAACAACATTATTACCCCATATGTGCTAAACATTTTAAAAGTACTCCAAGTTTTTCAATTATCTTAATCCGAGTCATTAGATTAGTAATTGTAAAGTTATGTAAAGATTCAAGTGTAAGGGGAATGCGACTCCCCTATGATGTATTATTTTGGATGGTCGGGCAAGAGTGTATGAAAATAATATATATATATACATCAAAAAATCAAGAAAAATACAAAAAAATGTGAAAAAGAAAAGAGAAAAACATACGGACTACCATCCCGTTTCCTTTTATGTTTCTTTTTAGTTTTTGTTATTTCATTTTTAATTTAAGATCGAGTCGAGTCTTGGCTTAAGCAACGATGTAGAGTGCATGTATTTGATCATGATAATTAACTTGCCACCATTAAAATACCCTTTATTCCAACCAAACCGTGTTTAACATATCCCTACATCTTACGTTACAACCCTTTAGAAAGCCTCTTTGATAGTTTATCTTAGGTGCTTACGCCTAATGGAGGAGTAATTGATCCTCTCCTAAGCCTATGGTAATCAATTTGCTATGACAGGTAGTGAGTGTTATTTTCCGTTTTCATTTATGAGATATAATTCTATGACATTTGAGAGATGAGAGAATCCAAACACTATTTGTGAGGTGCTAGTGTATGATTTTCGTGCTTGTTATGATTAGGGTCTAATAACTATTTGTTGTAATTAATTTTATATTCATGTTAAATGACCCCTAACTCATATTTTGATTGAAATAAAAGCTCATTTGCTTGAGGACAAGCAAATCCCAAGTGTAAGTGTTTTTGATGAGATGAAAAGTGTTACGCTTTTAGGGGGTCATTTAAGCCCTAATTCGTATAAATGTGATCAAATATTGCCCTAGATCGTTCCTTTTGTCATTTTAGGTACTTTTGAGAGGAATTCCGGAAAACATGCATATTTGGACGTTTTTGGAGCATAAAAGTGAAGAAAACGACAACGTCTCAAAAGAAGCAGGAATTACTACCTGACGGCGTCAGAGTCACAAGGTGAAGCCGTCAGCATACATTGACAAAAGAATGAAAACCAATTTTCAAATGACGGGCCAGAAAGATTTGGAACTTTTACACCTGACGCCGTCAGGTGTTATATGGTGTAGGCCGTCAGGTTATAATTTAAAGAGTGACGGCCCAGAAGGAATTAGAGAGTGACGGCGTCAGAAGTGGATCTAGGCCATCCGAGAAACCTAATGGCGGCGAGCTGACGGCGTCAGCCCTTATAACCTGACGCCGTCAGAGTGTAAAATCTATATATAGTTTTCTAATTTTCATTCATTAGTGTGGAACTTTGTGGAGAACTTTTAGGGCAAACCCTAAAGACGAATTTTCTGTACTTTTTAGGGTTTCCAACCCTTGGAACCCTCATGCTTAATTAAAGATAAGTCTTCACTTTAATTCAATCAATATGTCTATGTGTTGGTTGATTATCTCTTTTGCTTGTCTTTTAATTAACATGTGTAGCTAAATTCTCTAGTGTTTGCTTAGATCTAATGAAACCTAACTATTAATTATTGGTTGATTGGTGTGTGTTGTTGTTTGTTGGGATGATTGTTCCATCAATGTTAGGCTCAAGAAAACTGGCCAACCTCCTTTATGGTAACGTGCTTGAACGTCTTGGGAAACATGTAGCCAAGGCATACTAGGCTATTAAGGTAGTATTTAACGCATGAGCCACTGTTTACAACCCCTATGGTTGTGCCGTGCATGGCATAGGGCGAGATAAGAGCTCATAGAATTGGAGAGATATGTATGCCACTCCATGAGTTATTAGGAATACACCCTTCATCCACACAAGTAACACACATATCAATTAACCGGTAAAAGATAGTTAGGGAGTAATGAAATCTAAGTAAACACAATTTTCTCCATATTGTTTTCACAACCACAATAGTTTAGATATTTATTTTATTTTAATTTGCATAAGTAGTAAACTTGGGTTAGTTGACTAGCAACTAATTCCGCCCTTCCTCTAAAAACCGAGATTTTACTTGCTTTCAAAAAAATATAAAAATACAAAAAGAATCTTCCTTCCACCCTTAGACCTATTAGAGTAGCTTTTCTATCCTAACGAACACTATTCCCTGTGAGAGAACGATCAATCCCCCGTACTTACCACTATCCTATACTACATCGGTCAGGTACACTGCCTGGTGGGGTTGTAAGCCTCTTGAGATCCCTCGAGAGGTAAAACCTGTTGTAAGGTCAGAAAACCACGCATCAATATCACTCCTTCATAACCGATCCTTAGGGGGAGATTGTTAGGACCTAAGTTTATCAACATTTGTCAAGTCTCGGTTATTTCAGAACATGTAATAGGTTGCTAAGTTTACTTAAGTTATTCATGTAATCATTTAAAGTCCAAGAAACGTCCAATGGGCCTTAATCCCACGAATAGAACATGAAAGGGAGGAGAGGAGTGTTGCCCTACTCCTCAACTATAAATAGGACTCTTATGTTATCATGTAACTTGTTGGTTATTTCAATTTCATAAAGAAACTCTTGCACTTTTATTCTTCTCATTTGATCTAATCAACCAAACTCTATTTCTCATCTTATTTCTATCAAATCAATACTTGTGTTTACAATATGATGACCTAACACATGTCCCACCCAATTATTGGCTGAAGCTCTTAATCTGGCCATTTATCTCTTAATTATTTTACCCTCACGTGCCATTAATAATGAAATCCCATTCTGACTATAACCTTTTACGCCCTTTTGGTTGTCTTTGTTATCCACAGATGATACTGATCACAAACATGGTGCACGGGCTACACCGTCCATCTTCTTAGGTAATGCCACCAACCATCGTGGGTATCGTTGTCTAGACCCAAACACAAATAAAATTATCATTTCACAACATGTTACGTTTGATGAGACTATTTTCCCCTTTGGCTCCATAAAACCCACCACTAGTCGCTCTTATTTAACTCCAATAATCTAATTGTTGAATCAATTGGGCCTTGTAATAATTGTTAACAGGAAAAAATTTATTCTCTTCTCCAGGAACAGGCTCAATTCCATCCTTTGTAACTCCCGGAACTTCTTCGTAGTGGCTCCCTTCCATGCCTCATTTCATAGGGAACCTCAGTTCATAATGTAATGAGAAGATTTTCGTCTTCTTTATCATTTTCTCATTATGCACTTCCCCAACCTCTTCTCCACCCCAACCACCTCTCACCACTCCTATACCATTCCTCAATACCGAACCATATCCATATCTGTCTCAGCCTACTTCTGTCTCTGTTTCTCCAGATCAACCCAGCCAATCTGTTAACCGGAATCCGGTTTCGGTTCACCCCATGGTCACACGTTATCAGAGTAATCGTCCCAATCAGCGTCTGACTCTTCGTTTGTCTTCTTTTCCTCCTTTACCTAAGTCATATAATGTTGCGTTTAATGATGCTAATTGGCAGAACGCTATGTATGATGAGTATGATGCGCTAATTGAGATTAAAAGTTGGACTCGCCTCAACCTGCGGAGGCCAATATTGTTCGGAGTATGTGGTTATTTCGCCACAAGTTTTTAGCAGATGGTACCCTTAGTCATTACAAGGCTCGCCTTGTTGCGAATGACAACACTCAGATATAAGGTTTTGATGTGGATGAGACCTTTTGTCCGGTTGTTAAACCTGCCACTATTCAGACTGTCCTTAGTTTGGCTCTTACTCGATAGTGGCTGATTCATCAGCTATGTAGCAACCCACAAATTTCCCACTAACTCCCTACAGGATAGAAATGCCTTACTAACTTAACTTAGGCCCTTATAGAGCACAAACTAGGTTAGAAATGCCTATAGGATTTTCTCGAGCTAAATTTTTGCCTCATTATCTCTTTATAACCTGACTAACCTTTAGACAAGCTCACATATCCACCAATGCCAACCACTACTATGTTAACTTGAAGTAAACATCCTGGTATGTCAAGTCAAGGTTACAAACACATTTTCACTAAGTAAACTATCACTCTAAGTACACTATACATGCTAGAAAACCCTAATTGCACCTATGTGTTTACGGTTAGCTTTAAAACCCCTATTGCTTATTCATACATGCTCTAAAGTGTTTAAAGCTTAGGTATGACTTACATTAGCAACCTTAGGCTATATTAGACTCCTTAGATCATAGTACAACTCCCTAGAACTTAGGTACAAGTCTTATAAGCACAAAACCCTAACTAGGATATAACTTCCCAAAAACTAGGTATAACTTTCCCAAACCTTTACCATAAGCTACCACCACTTAGTATAAGCCTCCTAGGACTTACCATTAGTCACTAAACACTCATAGGACCCTAAATTAGGCACCAAACCCTAGACAAAACCCTAAACCCTTTCTAGACAAAACTAGGTCAAAACAAAACCTAAAACCAAAACCTAGTTATCTTAGCACCTCACCACTAGTAACCAAACATCCTAGCACCTCTCTCGAACCAAGCTAGCACCCTATCACCACCCTAGTAAGCTGCTACGTCACCTCCTTCCCCAAAACCGCCCCTTCAAACCGCCATAACCCTAAACTGCCTCTTCACCGTCCTACTCGACCCCCTAGCTAGGAATAGCCCACCATAGTCACCACATAGGTCTCCTTATTCACCATGTAGCATTGCCTACTCACCTCCCCCTTCCTCGCCACCTCTTTCTTCGTTTTCTTGCTCGCTACACAAACGGACCCTATAAATAGCGAGCAATCCCTCACCATTTCTCTTCACACCTCCCTCTCTTCTTTATCACACACACTTCTGTAATCTAAGACCCTTAGAACCCAAAGAAGCCGAGTAGTGAAGCCTAGCCTTGTCGAGTTAGGTATTTGTGCCGAGAAAACCCTAAAACCCTCGTTAAGGTTCCCACTGATGAGGCGAAAAATGTACCGCCTTTGAAGGGTCATTTAAGCCCGGATTCGCATTTATTTGATCAAATATTACCCTAAATCGTTTCTTTTGTCATTTTAGGTTCTTTGAAGTGAAAATCTGGAAAAGGAAGCATTTTAGACGTTTTTAGAGTGAAAAGTGAAGAAAACAACAAAGTCTTCAAAACCATGCTGGAAATTGACTTTGACGGCGTCAGGATTACAAGGTGACGGCGTCAGAAGTGACAAAAGAGGTGGATTGGAAAATTATAACGTGACGGGCCAGAAGTATTTGTGAAGGAGACATTGACGGCGTCACCCTTTAGCAACACCAAGGCCGTCACTAGTTAACTCAAAGCGTGACGGCCCAGAACCATTTGCTCTTGACGGCGTCAGACTTGTATCTAGGCAATACGAAGGAATTTTGGCGGCGGGTTGACGGCGTCACAAGCTATAACGTGACGCTGTCAAACCTAGTAATCTATATATAGTTTTCATTGTTTTCATGCATAAGTATGTTGGAATTTTGGGGAGAACTTTCATAAACCCTAGCACGAATTTTGTTACTTTTCCAAGGGTTTCAAACCCTTGAATCTTCCATGTTCAATTGAAGATAAGTACTTCATTAATCATTCAATATGTCTATGTGTTGTTTGATTCTATCTTACGCTTGTCTTTTAATTAACATGCTTGGCTAGGCTTTTTGTTGTGTTTGCTTAGATGTAGCGAAACCTAGTTATTGATTATGAGTTGATTGTTTGTTATTAATTGTATTGGATGAATGATATCGATGTTAGGCTTAAGAAAACTGACAGATCTCCGTTTTGGTAACATGCTTGAACGTCTTAAGAAACATGAATCAGATGTGCACTACGATTATTAGGTTATATTTAATGCGTGAGCGACTATCCGAGATACCATGTTAGGAGCTTTTAGTCGGCTCGACATAGGATTGAGGTAGAAGCTTATAGAGTTAGGGAAGATCGTGCGCACCCCTACGACTGGTATTAAGGAATATAACCCGTCATCCACGCATTTGTAACAAGCTAATCAACTTATAAAAGATAACTAGAGGGTAGTGAAACCTAAGTCAACACATTTTCTCTCATATAAGGTTTCCTCCACATTTTATTTTCGTTTATTTTATTTTGTTTGCATTTGTAGTTAAATTGGGTTAGTTGACTAGCAACTAATTCCGCCCATTCCTTCAAACCCGAGATTTTATTTTGCTTTCCATTAAAACATAAAAATACAAAAAGAATCATCCCTCACCTCTAGACCTAGTTAGAATCAGTTTCAATCCTAATGACACTATTCCCAAGCTGAACGATCAATCCCCCGGTACTTGCCACTTCACTATACTGCAACGGTCAGGTACATTACCTGGTGGGGGTTGCAAGCTTCTCGAGATCCCTCGAGAGGTAAAACCTTTTACGTAGGCGCAATCCTCACGCATCAAGTTTTTGGCGCCATTGCCGTGGAATAGTTATTGTTTAGGTTGAAATTCTTTTTCATTAGGTCTACTTGCTAGATTCCTTTCTAGTAAGATTTTTTATTTTCTTTTTATAGGTCTTCTTTAGTCTATCNTCGAAACACCATTGAGCTCACTCAAGGAGCCAATGTCACCCTCTTGCGATCCGACACCATCCGGTTGGTGCAAAGCGGATGCGCGTTCCATGGATTTCATTCCGAAGATCCAAACCAACATCTCAAGGACTTTCTTAAGATCGTAGATTCCATAGACCTTGATGTTGACACTCGAGAGATGACCCGATTGCGTCTCTTTCAATTCTCTCTGCGGGACCAAGCTAGTCAATGGCTTGAGCGCCTACCCGCAGGATCCATCACCTCTTGGGATGATCTCACCACGCGTTTCCTTGCTCAGTTTTTTCCACCAGGAAGAACTACCAAGCTAAGGAACGACATCTTGATGTTCCAACAACGTCAAGGCGAAACCCTCTACGAGGCATGGACTCGATTCAAGGACTTACTCCAAAAAGTCCCCCATCATGGCATTGATCTTTGGCTCCAAATTCAAATATTCTACACCCACGTCGACTTCCATATTAAACGTACTATCGGCCGAGCAGCTGGAGGAAGATTGCGTGACAGGAATGCCGAGGAATCATGAGAGATCATCGAGGAGCTCGCATTCGACAATAAGGAATTCTGGGAGGCCACTCAGGCTATCAACTCTGCCATCAAAGCAATTTCGTCTCCAGACAAAACCACTCACCCCTCCGAAGAAAGCGTTTGTGAACTCGAAAGAAAGGTCGAATACCTTATGAAAAAACATAATAGACCTTTGAGCCCAAAACATGCGACGGTTAACTCTATCTCAAATGTTAAACATGCACCACTATCCGAGTCCCCTCTTAGGGAGAATGCCGAAACCTTCCACAAATATGCTCGATCAAGTTCACCTCCTCAGGACCTTAGTCCAGAATTCGAAACGCGAATGAGAGAGTATATGTCTACCCATTCTGAAAGTTTGGCAAACTTTGAGGAGGCCATTTACAAACAAAAAGAGGAGATACAAGAGAAGATGTCGGGGATGACGAACTTATTGGAGGAATATACAAAAGTCAAAACTCCAAGGAAGTTATTGGTAAGAGGGGGAGGCAACAACCCCACTACCAAGATGGTTAACTCTATTTCCATTGATCGTGGAAGTAATAGTGAGGAAGAGACGACATCCGCGGTCATTCAAATAAACGAAGAACCACCGACCTCGCAACGGATAGGGTATTATCTGAAGCATAGTATCAACAAAGAGACCATAACCAATTGGGTACGAGGCCACGACCAATCAGCAAAAAATTTCTCCAATGAAGGAGAGGAAGGAGGAAGAAAGTTCGATACGTTACCCGGGGGAGCTGTGTAAGAAATGCTCCTTAAGCATAAGGTAGCTACAAAGCAAACAACTTATAAGATTTTCGAGATACCAGTCAGCATTGGAAAACTGCAATACTCAGAAGCTCTCGCTGATAAGGGGTCAGAGGTCAACTTGATGCCCCTAACAATTTATACCCAGCTCACTAAAGAAACGCCAGCCACCACATGTGTTAGACTCTCCCTGGCTAAACACTCTTACGTGTATCCTCTAGGAATCGCAGAGGATGTACTAGTTAATGTAGGAGGTTTTATGTATCCCGTTGACTTTCTCATTATTGATGATAAAGAAAGTGAGTGTATGCCAATAATTCTTGGGGCACCATTTCTTACCACCGCAAGGGCGAGCATTGACTACGAAAAAGGGAGGGTCGTGCTCAAGTCAGGAAGAAGAATGATTCACTTTCCTACGACTCCTAAGGATATAAGAGAAAGTTTAATTGAAAGGAGGCTAAGGAGAAAAACTGGGACACCTCACGGTCATGTTCAGGAAAAGATCCTCGCATGGGAGGCAAGGATCAGGAGTTATAGCAGAATCAAGTCTAAGAATAGGTTCTCTATCGAATTCAAGCACGAACAACCAATAGAAAACCACACCCCATTCGTGCAAGGGGATTTGGTGCTACTGAAACATTCCGGAACAAACTCACGGCTCAACGAACTAAGTTCTTGGTGGTATGGGCCATTCACAATCAAAAGCATACGCCAAGGTGACGAGGTTGTTCTCGGTAGTGAAAGGGGTGGGGAATTGACTGCTAGGGCCTAGCAACTAAAACACCACCACCCTAGTAAAGACATGGTCGACAAGGGATACGTAATACTCCGAGATGAGGTCACGTAATAAAGAGTGACTTTGAGTCTAGCTACAAGACTCGTTAATAAAGAAAAGCGCTTCTTGGGAGGCAACCTAAACTTTTATTTGTTTGATTGTTTGTTTGTTTGATTTTATTTGTTTCCGTAAGCATGTTTTATTTTTATTGCTTATGTCTCATGTTTCAAAATAAATTGTGAAAATGCTTTATTTTTCTTTAACTTCGTCTTAATTACATATAAAGGTATTTCGCAAAAAAATAAGTGTAAGGGAAATCTAAATCGGTTAATAAGAACAAGTTTGAACATGAGCCACAACAATATTAAATAAACATGTATACTAGTATGTGTTAGAGTCAAATGCTTGTATCGAGTCATAGTGAGTATTTTGCAGGAATTCCAGGAAGTAAGGCGTAAGTTTTCTCATTAATTTTCCGGAAACTAACTATAAGATTTCTGCAGGCCACTTCTGATGACGTCAGGATTAACACCTGACGGCGTCAAGTGCTAAAACCTAGAAATTTTGCAAAGATTGTTTATCTAACAGAGTCTTAAAGTTTTTGTGAAATCTTTAGTTTTATAAACTCCAGGAATTCTGCAATTACTCATTCACAAGCATTATATCTTTACTTGCTTTCTAGGATTTTATCTATTATAGATTTTTCCACCAATTTTACGCGAGGTTTACCTATATTGTTTTTTTCAGGTTTAACAGGTTATATTAGACAAGAAGGTGATTTATATTTCTAGAGGGAAGCTTTCAATGTTCATTCTCTTGGAGGAAGATTTAACCTTGTTGACGATCCATCCACATTGAACGAATTAGGGGAGTATTTGCTTTCATTCATTTACCTTTATTTACTTTTATGTCTTTAAATGAACATTGGGGACAACGTTCAGCTTAAGTGTAAGGGGAGGGTAAATGATGATACCTTAGAAGATGCAACTACACTTGAGTTTTGCTTGTATGATGGTAGATGTGTAAGAAAACCTATCGAAATACTTGTTAGAGTAATTTTAGCCCAAATTTAAAATTTTTTACAACATGTAGGAGCGAAGCTTTATTCTTAATAAGCGTCTCATTGATAGGAGATTGTATGACTAGCGCAAAAAACCATACCACTCAAAAAATTCCACCCCAAATATGTGAGGTTCACCCCTAGATTTGTTAGGAAGGAAGCACTCATTATTAGTGCTTGTGAGTGTACCGGTAGTACATAGATTCTAGAACTTGCGTTAAGATGCATCCCGAAGCCGCTAGTGAGACTACATTCATGTAGTAGGATTTACTACATGATAAGAGGCATTAGGATAACCCTTGTGTTAAACCCATATCATAGTTACTTGACCATTAATAGTCAATTAAATTGACTAGTGGAGTCAACTAATTTTCCCACACCTTTGCGTTGTACTCACTTTTAGTACACAAATCCCCTAGTACACCCCTCCGAGCCTATCTTTTTGTTTCTAACTTTCAGCATTATACTTAAAGGAAGAATTTGTTTACAATCCACCCAAATGTACACCCAAATCGCCTTAGCCCACCTTGTATGCACTCATCTTTAGTGCATTATTGTGACGACATATGTGTTAACCCAAGTTAATTGTCTAATTGATTACATTTTTGCTAAGTCTTGTACATATTGTTTTGGGACGATCGGGACTCATGGGTAAAGTACTAGTGCAATGGAGTTACAGGGAAGATGTAATACCCCCATATGTGCGTTAAAATTTTGAAAAAGTACTCCAAGTGTTTTGATTATCTGATTCGAGTCATTAGAATAGTTTATTGTAAAGTATGTAAAAGTTCAAGTGTAAGGGGAGAACCGAGGCCCCATGATGTATTACTTTGGATGGTAGGGCAAGAGTGTAAGAAAAAAAATCTAAAAAACAAGAAAAAAACGAAAAAAATAATTGGAAAAAGAAAAGTAGAGAAAAAACATACGGACTACCATCCCTTTTATTCTATGTTTATTTTATGTTTTTGCTATTTTTGTTTCATTAGCTTAAGTCGAGTCTAGTCTTGGCTTAGCAACGCCATTGTATATATGTAATTAACCAAGATGATTAACTCGCCACCAGTAAAATTGCCTTTATCCAACAAAACCGTGTTTATCATATCCCTTCACCTAACGTTATAACCCAATCAAAAGACCTATTTGATAGTTTATCCTAGGTGCTTACGCCAACAGGTAGAGGTTTCATCTTCTCCCAAGCCTATGGTAATCTATGTGCTATGACAGGTAGTGAGCGATATTTTTCATTTTCATATTGTGATATATTTATCTTATTACACCCGAGAGATGTGACTATCCAAACACTATTTGTGAGGTGCTAGTGTATAGTCTCCGTGCTTGTTTTGATTAAAGCGGAGCAATCACTTGTTGTAATTACTTTTAAGTTAGGATTAAATGACCCCTAACTTGTATGTCAATAGGAATAAAAGCGCATTTGCTTGAGGACAAGCAAATTTCAAGTGTAAGGGTATTTGATGAGGTGAAAATTGTACCGCTTTTGAGGGGTCATTTAAGCCCGGATTCGAATTTATTTGATCAAATATTTCCCTAAATCGTTCCTTTTTCCATTTTAGATCTTTTGAAGTGAAAATCTGGAAAAGGAAGCATTTTGGACGTTTTTAGAGCGAAAAGTAAAGAAAACAACAAAGTCTTCAAAACCATGCCGGAAGTTGACTTTGACGGCATCAAGATCACAAGGTGACGGCGTCAAAAGTGACAAAAGAGGTGGATTGGAAATTTATAACGTGACGGGCCAGAAGTTTTTGTGAAGGAAATCCTGACGGCGTCACCCTTTAGCAACGCCAAGGCCGTCACTACTTAACTCAAAGCGTGACGGCCCAGAACTATTTGTTCTTGACGGCGTCAGACTTAGATCTAGGCAATACGATGGAATTTTGGCGGCGGGTTGACGGCGTCACAAGCTACAACGTGACGCCGTCAGACCTAATAATCTATATATAGTTTTCATTGTTTTCATGCATAAGTGTGTTGGAATTTTAGGGAGAACTTTCATAACCCCTAGCACGAATTTTGTTCCTTTTCTAAGGGTTTCAAACCCTTGAATCTTCCATGTTCAATTGAAGATAAGTATTCCATTAATCATTCAATATGTCTATGTGTTGTTTGATTCTATCTTACGCTTGTCTTTTAATTAACATGCTAGGCTAGGTTTTTTGTTGTGTTTGCTTAGATGTAGCGAAACCTAGTTATTGATTATGAGTTGATTGTTTGTTATTAATTGTATTGGATGAATGATATCGATGTTAGGCTTAAGAAAACTGGCAGATCTCCATTTTGGTAACATGCTTGAACGTCTTAAGAAACATGAATCGGATGTGCACTACGATTATTAGGTTATATTTAATGCGTGAGCGACTATCCGGGATACCATGTTAGGAGCTTTTAGTCGGCTCAACATAGGATTGAGGTAGAAGCTTATAGAGTTAGGGAAGATCGTGTGCACCCCTACGACTGGTATTAAGGAATATAACCCGTCATCCACGCAATTGTAACAATCTAATCAACTTATAAAAGATAACTAGGGAGTAGTGAAACCTAAGTAAACACATTTTCTCTCATATAAGGTTTCCTCCACATTTTGTTCTCGTTTATTTTATTTTATTTGCAATTGTAGTTAAATTGGGTTAGTTGACTAGCAACTAATTCCGCCCATTCCTTCAAACCCGAGATCTTAATTTGCTTTCCATTAAAACACAAAAATACAAAAAGAATCATCCCTCACCTCTGGACCTAGTTAGAATTAGTTTCAATCCTAACGACACTATTCCCAAGCTGAACGATCAATCCCCCGGTAATTGCCACTTCACTATACTACAACGGTCAGGTACACTGCCTGCTGGGGGTTGCAAGCTTCTCGAGATCCCTCGAAAGGTAAAACCTTTTGCGTAGGCGCAATCCTCACGCGTCAAGTTTTGGCGCCGCTGCCGGAGAATAGTTATTGTTGAGGTTGAAATTCTTTTTCATTAGGTCTACTTGCTAGATTCCTTTCTAGTAAGATTTTTTATTTTTATTTTTCTAGGTTTTCTTTAGTCTATCTTATTTCTTCGTGTTTTTGTTCGTAACCATTACCATCTTGTGGAAAACTAGAAGGGGGGGGTTGAACAGTTTTACGTCCGTTTTAAAATTTATGAAAACAAGTTTGTTTTAAAAACTTTGATTCTAGTTTATGTGATTTCAATACTTGCAATATATGAACAATTATATAGTTACTAACTAACTAAGCTAATATTGTATGAGTAAATAAGTAAGTAATGAAAAGAGTTAGAAAGATCAAACCACAACACAAGGATTTATAGTGGTTCGACTACACGGTCACCTTCCTTGTTCCTACTCCACTCCCCGAGTCACCTACTCGAGAGTTTTCTTCACTNATATATATATATATATATATATATATATATATATATATATATATATATATATATATATATATATATATATATATATATATATATATATATATTATAACAGGAGGCGTTACACGTAGATAATGCCACATAAACGCCACCTCATTGCCCAGTAATTCATTAAGTGCCATGTCATCACATTGTCGCCATGTAAGCAATTTTTTAAATTTATTTTATTTGCATTGCAACCCAGTTTTTTTGATTAAAATTCGTTATTTTGATTTTTTTATAATTAAATTTCGTAAATAAATGCGTGTTTAAAAAGTTAATTAGCAGTATTCGAACATGGTATCTATTAACTGAGTAATGAAGATGCTTACCACTAGAGCAATTTGATTTTTGAGATGTATCATCCAAAACTATAAATATAATTTCAAGAGAACATTAATACTGCATTTATTTAAAGATATGCTTAATTTATAGATATACTTTAGATTTCAAATCATACATAAATTTATTTGGTATCGCTCCTTCAAGCAAAAGCACACAAAAAAACCCTAAAACAAAAATACCGAACCCAAAAAACAGAGCCGCCATCATCGTCATCATCATATTTTTGCAGGTTAGTATAATCAGTTACGTGTGCATGATTTAGTCGTTTTGGTTTTGATTTATGTAAATGACACAAGTGCAAGTTGCTATTGAGGTTCTTGAATCTTGAACAAAGCCTGCCCAACAACTGTAAGTTTTAATTTAGCATTTGTATCAAGTTAGTTAAAATGGTGAATATGGTCTCAAATTACTTATTGCAATATTACGTTCTTTATTTTACCTGTTATTAAGCTCAGTATTGTGTTTGTTTATGTAGATCAAGAACGCTATCTGATCTCAACTGAGTAACAAGGCAAATGTGGCCCAAGTAAACCGAAGAACTTTTATGCATGAGAGGTAAATTCTTTGGTACTTCGAATGTCTTCAAATATGACCAAATAGTTGTGACTATCTTTCTTATGTAATATTAGAGCTATGACCTGAATACGTTTTACTGCAATATGATTTCAGAGTGATTGATAATTTTTTTATTTTGCTTCTTTAATGCTTTATTATGTTCATAATTTTTGCGTAACTTTTGTGAATATTATGTGTGTTTGCATTTATTTCCTATTTAATCTTTATGCGACATATCAGCAAGTCATATTCACCACGGAAGCAATCATATTAGAGATTGATGAAAAAAAGATTTGGTACTATAACAAACGTCAGACATGTGGAAAAATGTTGGTAGATGGGTGCCCTCATTGGCAATGTGAAGAGTCTAATGATGAATCGCTTGAAAACTATAGGTACCTCAAAATATACACTCAAACCAGTACATAACCCCTATGCAACTGTATGTCATTTACCTTCATTTCTCGATATGCTATCAACAGTCCAAGTCCCATTTCTTTTGCTTTGTATGGTTGTAATTACAGGCTACGAGAGCTATACTGAGTGTGAATAGGAAAAAAATTTAACAGGTGTTGGATATTGTTCTGTTTTGACCCATTAACCCACCTAAATGTTTTGATACATATACTTTGTCTATGATTAATTGAACTTAAAAGCAATGCCAAACACTCCCAAATTGACTGTTATAAAATGAAACATCATACATATGAATAGGAAAAAAATAGCAGTTAATGGGTATTGTTACGTTTTGACCCAGTAGCCGATTAAATATAGCATGTCTGCTATGGTCACGAATGGTTGGAAAGGTGGTTCAAATGCAAGCACTGGAACGTTTAGGACATATTGACGAAGTTGTGAATGAGAGAGTAAGTACATCACTGAAAGGTTGGATAAATATGTGGGCCAAAGAGTTCATATTGGTTTGTATCTGTTATGTCAACATTATCATGTTCTTGGTCCAATTGTCATGAATACATGTATACAGAAAGAAAGTAAGGCTATTGGTTACATACTTTACAAAGTTATGGATGTTTGAGTGTAACCATAATATGAATTGTTGGTTTGTAATAATGGTTAACATTCGTTTCGATATATAATCGATATAGGTGGGCGAACATGGTGTGTATTAAAAAACACCTAATAAGAGATGTCTTTAAGGTATATCTCACATCTTTTGCTCGCTCTTCTTACATTTTTTTTTCATTTTATGCTTGCCATGATTAACTAATGTCATGATGTCATCACTCACCATGTGATTTGTTCACATAAATCGTAGGACTTAAGTGCTAAATCGATTGGTGGGGATATATTCACCTTATGTGTTGTTTGCCTGATCTATGATAATATCAAAAAAGATGAGATCATCATCTTTTTAACTTTTTCTTTCAGATTAATGAGTATACTTGAAGCAAGAGAAGCAATCAGAATAGAACCCTCCTATAAAAGGGCTCATCATACATATGAATAGGAAAAAAATAGCAGTTAATGGGTATTGTTACGTTTTGACCCAGTAGCCGATTAAATATAGCATGTCTGCTATGGTCACGAATGGTTGGAAAGGTGGTTCAAATGCAAGCACTGGAACGTTTAGGACATATTGACAAAGTTGTGAATGAGAGAGTAAGTATATCACTGAAAGGTTGGATAAATGTGTGGGCCAAAGAGTTCATATTGGTTTGTATCTGTTATGTCAACATTATCATGTTCTTGGTCCAATTGTCATGAATACATATATACAGAAAGAAAGTAAGGCTATTGGTTACATACTTTACAAAGTTATATTTTTGGCTTATCGATGTTTTAATGTAACCATAATATGAATTGTTGGTTTGTAATAACGGTTAACATTCGTTTCGATATATAATCGATATAGGTGGGCGAACATGGTGTGTATTAAAGAACACCTAATAAGAGATGTCTTTAAGGTATATCTCACATCTTTTGTTCGCTCATCTTACATTTTTTTTTCATTTTATGCTTGCCATGATTAACTAATGTCATGATGTCATCACTCACCATGTGATTTGTTCACATAAATCGTAGGACTTAGGTGCTGAATCGATTGGTGGGGATATATTCACCTTATGTGTTATTTGCCTGATCTATGATAATATCAAAAAAAATGAAATCATCATCTTGTTAACTTTTTCCTTCAGATTAATGAGTATACTTGAAGCAAGAGAAGCAATCAGAATAGAACCCTCCTATAAAAGGGCTCATAATCGTTTAGCGGCATTATATCTCAGGCAATTACAAATTACAATTCTGTTATTCTAAAATTACGAACCACATAACTTTTTTGAACTTGAGTGCAAATGCAGATTAGGAGACCCTGACCAAACTATGCGCCATTATAAGCATGTTGGGTCCGAAGCTGATCCAGATGTGATTATAAAAGCCAAAAAACTGCAGGTGACCCTTAAGCGATGTAACGAGGCTAGAAAACTTAAAGGCTGGAACGAATTACTAAAAGAGACCATGCTAGCGATATCTGCGGGTACAGATTCTGCATTACAGGTAACTATATAGATCGAGATTGTTATTTATGATCTTCTTAGTTGTTAGTATTGAAACAAGGAGATTCTTTAATAAATATGTGGTGAACGGGCATAGCAAAATTTTAGCTTAAAGGTGAACGGGTCAAAACCCCAAATTGTTTGTCTTAAAAATGTGCCTACACGTTCACAAAAATCTCACTGGTCTACCCATTTCATACATAAAAGAACTCTATTTTTCCACTTCTGAACGCTCATGTATCGTCAAACCTTATGGCTTTTTAAAATTGAATAGATAATTAACTTTATGTAGGGGTGTCGATATTTGTTTGGAACCACAGAAACTTTGCCGAAATTGAGTTATAACCAACCAACTTTGAAATCGGTTTTCGGTTGCAGACCGAGCTGAACCAAATTCGTTCTTTTGCAGCAGTTAGAAATCATCCTATCTGAAACATTGCAAACGTGAAAAGGAATGCTCTAAATCATCTCTTTCTCTCTCCAAACTCATATATACAGTGATCGGCTAATCAGGCAGTAGATAAATTATTTGCAGTTAACGTGTTCTTCGTTTGCTTTGATAAACAGTGTATACTCGAGTTGGTTTTTGCTATATGGTTAATAGCCTGATCACTTTATATACAGTTTCGTGTGTCGATACGAGCTTAACCACCCTGGTTGAAACATGTATACAGGTTACACATTATCTTGGGGGTGAAAATTACGTCTCCTGGGGTGGTCGTGAAGGTTATCAGACTCTTTTGAACACTAATATGGAGAGAGAGCTTGATCATATGGTATGATTTCGAGAAGAACAATCTGAATGAATTTACTTTTATTAGTGCTCATAAACATACATGGAATTGCTCACAATACATGACATGCGAATGCAATGAGAATCATATGATATACATGGGATTGTTTTTTAAGATGTAAAGTACATGGATTTACATATATAATGCAATGCTACTTTTTTACGGACACTTTTTTTTAAGCTGTTGTAGCTTATAAAAAGAAGATTGGATTCACAGGTAATATTTGATTCATCTTTTTGATAACAAATTGCAATATTTCATGGGGGTGGACCTCTCAAGTTAAAAAAGAAGCAACGGATATGACTATTTTTTCTACTAAACGAGAAATTCAAATAACTAGAGTAAATTTTGTGTCTTCAAATTTACATATTCTGTTTCTATATACGTGCAGGTAGTATAGTGATCAATCAGTCACTAATCACTTTGAAAGCATGTGCTGGACTTAACGGTATGAAGTTGGCTGGGTAAGTCCTGACCGTAACTCAAGCAACTCCAGATGCTTCTTCGGTGGTACACCTTCACTCTCTTCCTTGATACATGGAATTAGTTTGGTAGAAAAATCAATTGCATTTTGGTTTTCACCAAAATATAAGAAATCACTCTTTAGGCTTATGATTTATGCTCTGTTATCTTGGAATTGAAACCTTGATTATATTTAGGAAAATCATGGCGAACAGCTTTCATATGGAACTCCACTGCATGCACGCCCACTTCTCGAGACACCTATGCAAGTTCTGAAACTCACTAATGTGGTATGTTTTACCAAGTTTAAGTATAATTCGTTTAGTTCTTATTTTCTTATTATTTTAATACTATTGTCATCCTGATCTACTCAATTTTTATATAGCTGGATCCGCATAGCCTATCGACACTCTCTGAACCAGAATTGGAAGAAATACTAGAAGACATACTACTGAAGTGTGCCAGGTTTAACACTATGACACCCTTTTCCTTCAAGCTATATTTTATCTCAAACGGTTAAAATAAAAAAAGAATAAAAAATTTATAACAAAAAAGGAAACAGGTCGAAAAGTCACCCAAGTATATATACAAACCGGTCGAAATGACCTGATTTATTAAAAAATATGAGATCGTGAAGAACCTGCACGAGAGGAACCATGTATGTGGAATTACATGAAATGGTATATATACATGTAAGTAGTACCAGTTTTCATTATTGTTGACCACAAATTTTTTTTCTTCTTATTTTTGTTTAAAAACAGGATTCATATGGTTTGTTTTTACACAATGAGGGGAAATAGATGACCACATCAACATTTAAATTACTAATAGGTATGCTGCATTTGAATGATTTTATTATTGCTAGAGAAGGACCACAAGAGCATCGGACTCACGTATCCACAATAGTGAGTATTTCAAAATCTATATATTTGCATGCCTCATGTGTTCATGTTTTAAAGATTGTGTTTGTGATTGTTCGGTTAAGTTAGATTTGTGTGTTTGATATTGTGTTAAAAATCTGGCCGTTTGTTCATTACTAGCTAAACCAAGCACCCCTTGAACACATGTAAGTAGCTTACGATGTTTAGAAGAAGAAGAAAAAGAACACTTTTTGCCTGCTGTAAAGTGAAATAAGCAGTTTGCAATATTGATATTGGTACATGTAAATGATATGTGAAGGTTTTTGTGTTTTACATCGTGTTTCAGTTATGATGATTGGTGTGGACTTTGCAAAATTTAGGATTTTGGCAAATTTTAATAAGCATATAAATAACTCAGTTTGACTCATTTATGATGTCTATTATAGTACTAGATATCGTCTCGCCATTAAGGAAGCGGTCGTAAACAGGTTTTCCTCCAATATTAAAAGGCGCGTATTTCACTTGCATCTGGTGTTAAAATTTCTACATAAACGGAACCAAAGAAAGTTGTTGACTTTTTCTTATGATTTTCTGCAGATCAAACAAGTAAAGGTTATTGCTGTTGCTGACACAGATTGTTGCTGCTACCATTTCAAAGTTATATTTTTAATTGAAGCCAAATATACTCAAGTCTATACATCAGCATATATGCATCGGCTGAAGAGAAGGTTGCTGACACAGATTGTTGCTGCTACCATTTCAAAGTTATATTTTTAATTGAAGCCAAATATACTCAAGTCTATACATCAGCATATATGCATCGGCTGAAGAGAAGGTTGGTACATGAGTAGCAGTTTCAAAGGCACAATAAATACTTAGTAACAACGTCGTCATCGAACTCCCACCATAGCCCAGTATCTTGATCTTTAATATGAGCAACATGATGCCCACTATTAACAGTATAACTATTGTGAATCAACACCACTGACAGATCGTATATCAGTTTAGATTTACTTTGCTCAAATAGCCATCTTGCAACGAGTCTTTACAAGTTTGCATGTTCCATCATATATAACGAGTCATAATAGCAATTCCCATTTCAGGAATATTTATATAGGGGCATTAGTAACATAAGCATGCAATACAGGTTTAGTTATCGTCCACAAGTCGCGGAAAATTGGCTTTTAGCCTTAGTACTAGCAGTTGGCTGTGAGTTTGTCGTATGAAATTCATCTAATGGTCTTTGCTATGAAAGACTTGTGCAAATGGTGAGTTAAATTTATGTAATACCCATATCAGTGGAACAACCATTGTAGCTTGAACAATCTTATCTGACATATTAGTGGAAAACAAATCTTGAACAATCTTATCTGACCTATTAGTGGGAAAAAAATCTGAATCAACTAAATAGGTTGAAATTTCCACCTCTACTTAGAAGTAGCCAATTAATGACTGCTTTAAATACGTTACTTAAAATATGCTTTAAGTAAGTTACTGTTGTCTCGATGAGAATTTAGTTGGTCTTGCTTTCTATTGTGTTCTTGTGGATTCATTAATAACTATTATTTTCTCAGATAAGATGAACACTCATTTCACCCCAACTACAATGAAGTTCCTTATATGTTTTTAAGGAGCAAGTTGGGCAATAATGGAAGAAGAGCCAATTGGAAGACTGTTGCTTCAAGGTGATGATTTTTTAACTTCTACAAGGTTTTAAATTTATAAATTAGAAAGAAGAGAAACATTATATTTCCCGGCCAAGTTATTGCAATAATCACATATAAATGAAGCAATTGTAATGTTCGATCAAATTGCGCTTCCTTTAGTAGTGGATAAATTGTATACATATATATTTTATGATCGAGTTAAACCAAATTGTTGTGTGGTATAAAAAAAATAAATGTACATATATACATGTGTTCTTAGTTATATAATATTAGCTTCGATTTTCTTTGTTTTAAGTACGTATTTATTGCATTCATGCAAATGCAAAACACGACATTTGATTATTTCCTTATTGTAAGAGTATAAAGTGTACATTGACGGTATCACTAAACCCGGTATCCTTTGATCATGTCATATTTGATTATTACCTACGGAGTATGTTTTAAAATGTAATTTTACTACCTTCTTTCGCTATAGAAAAATATTCCAACGATAATTATAAGACATGACCATGTAACTAACTAAATTTTATTTATTTATACTGTTTCTTAACATATATGCACACCTAAGATGATTAACTTGACTACCTACATGTTTTGCCATTTTGATGGCCCATAATTACCGATAAGAATATAGATTGTAGTTCCGAATCGAAAAGTTACTTAAATTGATCATTCGGCCATTAAAAAGTAATCACACTTACCCCACGCTGGTTCCAACTTATTCTACTTCGTATCTCTTTTCTTTTGCCAACCTCTATTAACCTGTACTAAAAAGTGACCATTCCAACCTGACACTGCTTTGACCCGTTACCCAACACACGTGACTATCTTTGATTTTGCATTATTTAATGCATAAACCATGGGAAAATACTTGCCGTTGAACTTCCTGCGGATCGCTGTACGGTAGGATATGAAAACCAGGGGGCCATGCAGTTCCATCCAAAAAAGGAGTTTCCAATAAGATATAAACCAGTGTAATGCAAGCAGTGATTTGCAAAAGTCCCAGGAGTAGATCCAAATCTCTCAACATTGCTTCCATAAACCACACAAGGTCCACTTTACTATGACTTTAATCACAAGTATTGGCTTGAAATTAGTATATTATAACAAAGGTGCTTAAAATCTATCATGTATGTTGTTTTTACCAAACTTTTATCCTTTAAGCTTATAGGTTGTTATTACAAATTTTGAGGCCAGTATGAGGCACACTGAAGTGGATTTATTGATTGCACATGCATAGACGAAACTTGAACCATTTTGTTGACGGGGTCGAAACGTTCATGATCAATTTTTAAGAGGGCCAAACTACACTAAAACAAAGCTTAACACTAACTTATCAAACAAGATACATTAGGACAAAATTTTTGGAGGGGCCATAGCCCTCCCTAGCCTTCAAAAAGGTCCGTCCATCAGCATATGATCTATTAGCACGTCTTTAACTGTTTATATATGAGTGATACTCATTTTCATGATCCAAAATATGTTATTATAAAAAGATTTGTACTCCCCCGTCCCATATTTATTGTCCATATTTCTTTTTATGGATCTCTCAAATTGATTGTCCACTTTCCTTTTTAAGTAAAAACTAAAGAATTTAGTGGGAGAATATTCCATTTGAGTGGTTGAGATTTATAGTGGTCCCACTTTTATTAAACTTTATAATTCTTGTCTTCTGACGATAAATTTAAGACGGAAGGAGTATTTGTTTGGGGAACTGAAGTGTGTTCATGATTGTTAGTGTTAAGATTATTATAAATAATATTATCTTATGTGCTATCTTTTTTAATCTCTATATTAATAATAGTAAGCTTTATTTTGTATTTGAGTTTATTTGATTTTCTACTTTATTATTGCGCACCATTTTGCAACTTTTTTCTCTCATATTTGATAAACGTTTATTTCTTACTTAATTATTTTTCTTAACTTAATTATTTAAATGATATTCATAAGGCCTGCCCGCCCATATAGCAAGACATGCAAGTATCGGATTACCACTCATTTTTTTGTTCTATATTTATTGTATAAAGATTTTACGTTGTTTGTAATTCATTAACCGTTACTAAATTTATTCTTATAAAACTCACAAATGAAGATAAAGTTATACAATCACATCGATTATATAAATGTTACAAATTTGTAATAACATATAATTTATTAAGTTTTATTCCCTTTTATATGATTACATTTCATTTCTTCATGTTCTTTTATCACTCCATAAATATTTTACGATCTTCGTAACTAATTAACCGTTAATTTATTCTTTGAAAAATCACAAGGTGGGCGGGCTTCGACGACTAGTGTGTATCTATCTATATATATATATATATATATATATATATATATATATATATATATATATATATATATATATATATATATATATATATATATATATATATATATATATATATATATATTTATATATATATATAAAACATCTATAACATATATATAACAGGATGTACATGACGTCATCAATGCCACATATTCATTCAAAACTCCACCTCAACGCCACTGGACCGCCACATAAGCAACATGCCATGTAAGCATGCCACATAAGCAACGTTTTGCCTACATAAAATTCAGATTTATTTTTTTTCCAAAAAATCATGAAGATAGATTCGAACTCAAAACCATTTATATATTATGTGGTATCTTAACCACTAAACCACAACAATTTTTTGGTTAGATTCTGTAACTCAAAATGTATATAGGATAACAAGAATTTATGTATTTTAAAACGCATGCAATATGTAATTTAAAACAGGCAATTATTCTATTTTTTCGTATTTGATAAGAATGGAGATTATTCATACTGAATATTAGGGATACATATCTATTCCTTAAATATAGCTTGGTTAATTATAAATATTAAAAAAAAAAAACCCATCCCACAAAGGAAGGTACGCTTCTTTTACAAAACCCTAAATCAACCGTGATTTTTTTCTTCATCCATCTTCAAGATCCACAATTTTTATTTTATTTCTTTAATTCATATTATGTTCATAATTGTTCATTATTTACCTAATTCACTGAAAAAACGTGTTATGAATAAAAAATCTCAAAACCCTACAGCAAAAATAAAAAGTCGATTACAAAAAATTATAGCTACAAGAAACTCGATTAAGAAAAAACTTTGATCATCTTCTTTGTTTTTGTTTAAAGGTATATGGTTTTTTTCTAAAAATCCTAATGAATCTTTGTTATTATTATTATTATTATTATTATTATTATTGTTATTATTATTATTATTACTACTATTATTATTATTACTACTATTATTACTCCCTCCGTCCCAAAATTATTGTCCACTTTGAATTTTCAAAGTCAAGTTGTTTCAACTTTGACCGTAAATATATATTTTCTATTATATAATACTTAATGAAAAATTATACCATTGAAAAGTACACTTAAAACCAAATCCATTTATATATTTTGCATCAAATAATATATAACACCCACAAAAATATTTAAGGTCAAAGTTGAAGAAGAAAGACTAAAAAAGTCAATCATGGACAATAAATTTGGGACGGAGGGAGTATTATTATTATTATTATTATTATTATTATTATTATTATTATTATTATTATTATTATTATTATTATTATT
>LBNU01029971.1:15954-56069 GCA_014162995.1 Artemisia annua | reverse complement strand
GTATAACCTAGGAACATATAAATTACATGGAGCTTATTAAAACATAACTAAGCTTATCATAATAAGCACTAAAAGGATAGATAAGCCATAAGGGGGTGTTTGGTTCGTGGCTTATATAACCATACTAACATGATTTCTGAAAATTAACACCACAAAATGGTGTTATAGCACCTTAATAAGGTACCCATCACTTTTCTAACCAATTCTACATGATTAATAATGTACTTGGTGATTTCTCAAAAATCATAATTTCACATAATCATGTAAAATTCTACAATAACCCCATAAATGGCATAAAGGTATGAACTTTAGGCTTTACCCACAACTAGGAAGCCATAACATACAAGTTTAACAACAAGACATGATTTTTACCTCAAATTGGATGGTGGGAACCCTAGCTTATTCGTTTATAAGCTTATGTAGGATGGTATCTTGCTCAATACTTGCTTAAATTCGAATTAAGGTCAAAACCCTAACTTCTTGATGTGATATATGAGTGTAGCGTGATATATGGAGGGAAGAAAGAGAGTTCTGGAATTTTGTTACCTGGGAATGAAGTTATAATTTTAAGTTTCACACTTTGGCAAATTTAGTCCCTGTAGAAGAAAGTTGTTACAAGTTTAGTACCTGAAAAGATTGGGGTGTTACAACAACACGCAAGGAATTACCAATTTCTTTTCTTTTGTTTCAAGCTTTGCTTCTCCAACGCCATGAGAGAAGATAATCTTCTTTTCATGTTGGGTTCCTTCAACTTTGAAACTAGTCTTCAATCTTTTGAACAAAGATTTGGTTGGACACATATGTTTCTTATATGCACTATACCAAATATTGTCCCAATTCGAATAATATGTCCCTTCGATCATGTAGTCGGTTATCACATGAACACTTTCGGGATATTTCACTTTTTCTCTGATTCGCATAACAATGGGTTCCTTTGAATTGTTATCTTTGGTTGGGACTTCGACTGTGGTTCTGTTTTTCTTATTTGGACACTTCCAAAACACGTGGCCCCGTTTTCTGCACATGAAGCAATGAGCCCTCTTCTCCTTGGGTGTGTTGGTGCTTCCTTCTCCTTGTTTCTTAACTGTTGTAGAAACTTTTGAAGCATTATATGCTTTAATTTCTTTTACCTTTCACCTTAACATCTCTTTAAATTCAAGAGATAATCTTTTTCTTTGACTGCTCCATGGCAGCGTCTTTTCAGCAGTTTCCCTTTGCAGATATCTCGTAGATTACAGACTTTGACCATATATATACAAGATAAAACGGTGTCTTTGATAAAGTTAAGAGACATACCAATTCATATAAACTACACAACTTTTATCTAAACGTTATAACCCTACAAGTGCCATATTATTCATCTAATGGGCTTGTTGGGCTTTGGCCCAAATCAGAATACAGGCTTTTACATAAAACCTATATAACATAACTTTTGGCATAATAGACATTATAGTCCAACACTTATAAAATTTTGTAAAGAAACTAATCAAATAGAAAAGTACACGTATAACAAGTTGACATTTTTGGTAAAAAAAAAAAGGTTGACATTTTTCGTTAAAGACCTTCAAATATTATAGAATTAATATAAGTGCATTGAATTATTGATCAAGATAAAACAATAAAATGATCACCTAATTCTCGTCACTTGCACTTAAAATATTATAAATTTCTTTTTAATTGGAATTAGCAAATGTAATCATTGTAAATTATGTGAGAAATATGACATAGACTCAATTTTTAATGATTTCATAGATCTTAATTAGATCTCAAATCCGATCTTTTTTTATATAATATTCTTTTATATACGCACACTAATTTAAAGCTAGAATATATTGTATAGATTAGCATTATTAGTACATGATACTCTTTATTAAGGAAATCCTCTTCTTGTATATATGAAGGTAATCATAAACACTTAAAGTTTACTTTCATTACAACAAGCCTTGTATAATGTTAGCCCCTATTGCCTTCTATTCACCCATAGCAATCGCTGCAAAAGATGAAGAAGAAGCACGGAAGAAAAAAATGTCGATCATCATAGAGCGATACAAGGACAAAGTCTCGGCTCTTCCCAAGATAAACAATGGTCTATGCAAATACGAGGGTTTTTGGTATGCCCATGGCTTTTGGTTAAATGACTCGAATGCTAACTTCTCAGTTGAGGCGATTATGGCCTTGCAAGATGAGTTCCAAGCTCTACCAACTGATGTTTTCTTAGCAAGTCATGCAAAATCTGGCACAACGTGGCTTAAGGCCCTATCGTTTGCAATTTCAAACCGAATCAAAATTCAAAATCAGTAATGATACCCATCCGTTGCTCAACACTAGCCCGCATGATTATGTTCCCTTCATCGAGACAGAGTCTTTCTTGAACAACCCTTCTTATGCCAATGGCCTCATGGCTACCCATATGTCTTACACTTCGTTACCAAAATCCATCATCAATTTTGGCTGCCGGATTGTTTATATATGTAGAAACCCTAAAGATGTATTCATTTCTTCTTGGCACTTCATGAAAAAGGTGAAAGACGAGTTTTCTGCTCCAATGGATGATGCATTTGAGTCTTTTTGTAGCGGTGTTAACCCAAATGGACCATACTGGGATCACGTTATAGGGTACTATAAGGCAAGTCTTGAAAGACCGAATAATGTATTGTTTTTAACGTATGAGGATCTAATAAAAGATACGAAAAATGAAGTTAAGAAATTAGCAAAGTTTATAGGTTGTCCTTTTACAAGTAAAGAAGAAGATGATAGATTAGTGCAAGAAATAGTAAATCTTTGTAGTTTTGAGAAACTAAGCGAGGTGAACAAGGTAAATCAGAATTCTACGACCACGAAGAAGGTTTTATCGAATGACATCTTCTTTCGAAAAGGTATAGTTGGTGATTCAGCTAATTATCTTACAACTGAATTGATACAAATTATAGATAACATCACCAAAGAGAAGTTTGATGGTCTAAATATCGCATTTTAAGTTTGAACAAGCAACTTCATGTAGTTGTCTTCAAACAAATCAATTTTTTTGCTGTATTGCTAGTATATCTAAATAATGTCATCTCTTTAGAGATTTGTGTTACATCATGTAGATATATATTTCTTTCATCCTTAATTATGTCTTATTACATTTGTCGTTAAATATGTTTGCTCATTATCCATTTACACGTTATATATGCTTGATTATATAGTGTTTTAGTGAGGAGTATTGGAGTTTATGAGAGCTTATTATAACTTTTTTCCAAATAAGCTCGTCTTTGATAAAAGTTGAGACAACATTTCACAATTTCAAGTGTTTTAATATTTGATGGAGGTTAAAATGAATCTTAGGAAAGGATACTCTTTTTTCTTTAAAAAATAAAAAATAAAAAATAAAATAAAATCTTTTCTTCCTTTTACAAAGTTATGTTAGTAAAAACCTTCTCGAAAAGGTTTAAACTTTCAGATCAACCCTAATCTTGTACAATTTGGATGCAGCATTTTTTGCCCTTTTCATTGACATATCTTGGCAAAAATAGATCAATAACGTATAATCACATAAATCACATTATATTCATATAGTTTCAACTAGGGTAAACTTATACTACATTGTTTCTGGTAGGGTGAAAATTGTTGGCAATCACTGTGGTTATGGTAATTAGAATGAGTTTTGAAACCCACTACCTCTATGCTTAGTTTGAAGTCATTTTGAATTACTAAACGCACTAAGGGGGTGTTTGATTTCGACTTAATTGACTTAATATGAAAAAAATTAAATGAATTAAGTCATATGAAACTATTTGTTTGTGACTTAAGAGATAAAGATGACTGAAAATATTAAGTAATAAAACTGAGGTTGTCCGCATTAAGTCATCTGTTAATTAACATGATTTAATGAAAAAAATTAAACAAACAAGCCCTAACTAAATAACTACAATGGGAAAGAAAATCATTCACTTATAGCCATACCCTCAAACAAAACACCGCCTTACTTCATGTGTGCATACCGGGACATTTTTTTTATAGAAGTTTGTAACAAAAGATGAAACACTTTTACAGTTTGGGTACTTAATTAGATAGACATTAGATCAAGCACATGACCATCTTATAGCTTAAACACAAATTAACATAAAACTAGAAAGAAAATAATGCATCCACCACCGGTGCTGTCTTTCCTTAACTTTATAGATTCAAATAAAACTTTCTTTTGCCTAAAAGAATTTCAAGTACTTGTATATATCAACACAAGGAATACATAAGATGAGCAAAATGGGCACATTCACATGTACTCTAGCAAAACAAAGGAAATTGGCCTTTGCATTTACACAAAATTGAAACTATTATAATAAAAATCAAAAGTAAAAAGAACCCAAGAAATAACTATAATTCTACAACGATATTTTCAAAACCCGGGTTCAATGAATTTGAAATACTATTCTTGATGTGTATAACGTATGTTCTTCACTATACTTTGAGTAAGCATTCTTGAGGTATACCAGTTTCCTTTTTCAAACCCGTTTGTTGCATTCTCCAAGGGTCGTTATATAGTTTGTAGTGCAATATCTAGCAAAAGCAAAAAAAATCATATGAAATCGAGTTGCACGCCAGACATTTTTTTTTTTTTTTCAAAACTTATTACCATTCTATTTTTATAGTAAGGGATTATTTGGTGCTAAAATTTGAAAACAGGTCATGTGCGCATACCTGTACAAAAGTTGTGAAAACGTCGTCATCACTTAGCTCTGACAACTCTTTGGCCCAATCTTTGATATACCCATATGCAGATTTTTGTCTTTCAGCCTCGAGCATAATAGCATCACGATACAAGTATCTTTGCCAAATGTTCTTTACATTTGCCAACATGAATTCTACTTCTGTCTCATTGAACCCCTACATACACAACCATCATTTTAAATTCTATTCGTACTATATATGCATGTTTGTTAGTACTAAACGGTTAAAAAGCGAGGGAAGATGCGTAGCCAGTTTCTTAAAGCTAAACAAGTAGTATAACATATTGATTTTAAAATTTTATGTTGTGTTTCTTTGAGTTAAGGTTGGCAAGAGCAAGGTCATTTCTTTAGAACTGTTGAAACAAACTGAATTGGGTTGGGGTGAACCGCAAGTACTTGTTTGTGTAATTATAACTTTGATGACAAAAGCTATGTTATTGCAAAAATACTATAGTCCTTGAAATATGCCAACAAGTTAAGATGTTGTGTGTACTAAAAAGTAAAAACAGACATCAATGTACACAAAATTTTAACTTTGAGAGACTATGATGTGTTTAACCCATTTGAGGATTAACTCAGCCCAAAACAAGTTGCTTTTAAGTATAACGGTTGAAAGTTGAACTGCCACATGTGATTGAACTTTATGGAGATTAAAGTTACCAAATCGTGGGTAAAATGATAGAACAATTCAAATCATCCATCAGGTAGTGTAACAAAAATCATGAATTTTGGACAAGAGTATTTACCCTGAGGATATTTACGAGATTTGGTATTTCATCTTCACCTAACCGAACAGCAAAACTCTCATAGTTCAGCACATTCTCCCATGGCAAAAAGATCCCATCCTGAAAATAGAAACTTGTGTTATGCAAAATAAAGATAAAGCAAATGCTTATCACGTTTATTTTCCCTTGCACATATGAAGAAACAAAAAGGTTAGAGCTAAAAACCTGAATAACAACGGGAATGCAACCTTGCAAAATACTGTCTTCCATTCTACCACTCCATCCATCACCAGGCATAACTCCACAAAACACCGAACTCGCCAAATCCTCATAATAAGTGTCAGAACGTTGTGCCATTACAACAACATCTTCCGCATGTTGTTTCCCAAGCTCCCCCTTTTTGTTTGGGGAAGATCCGAATTCTTCCGCAAGTTTTTGCCTTATACCCATACTATATCTGAATTATGACATGATACGGTCAATTGTGATTCAAAAATTAGCTATTGGAATATGGATTATTTGAGAGCTTTGGTTAAGAAAAATAATATTCACTTACGTAGCTTCCGGCCTTCCATGATCATAAGCTGGCCCCAAATTTCCATTGAAATAAAATAGGGTTTTTCGCTCCTTACGCGGCCTGCACAAATGAAAAAGAAAATAAACCTGATGAGTCTCATGAACCAAAATCAATGTTATTACAAGTATTATTTTGTACTTATTAAAAATATATACCTTGCCCAAAGCTTTAAGCTTAGGGCGGTGCCATCGGGTCGTTTCCATGCAGGAATGACAAGATCTTTATCCGGGTCAAAACAAGTATGGTTCCCCCTTCTGTCTGGAGAGACTTCATCCCAATTGTCACCCCAATAAGCAGTCGTAGAATGGTTGTGCTTTGAATTTGTATTACCCCAATGAACCAACATCATACTATTCCATATCTCCTTTGGGGCATAACAAGCACCTTCATCCCATGAAAATGACTGCCTTAACATACAAAAGAAGATAAAATCATATTCAACTTTAATAAGTTTGTGAATTAATTAATCATTCAATCAAACCATACCCAGATGTGATCTCTTCCCGATGAACGGTTCCAGTAGGGGTATTGCTGAATGATATGGTCGTGTGCTTTTCTGTAAAACTCGAGAGTGAAAGAGCTCCGTAAACCTCTATGTTCCTGAGAACAGAGAAAAATATAAGTCGGTAAACAAGATAAATGTGCAAGTTCTTATACCTGAGATTAGAATTTTATATGGTTGATTCGGTTATGTTATATGCTATAACTTATACTGTATCTCTAACACGTCAAACAGACAGAATAAATAACCAATTCGAAAGGGTCAAATAAGTTGAAAGTCGCCCAAAGTGGGTTTTCTAATGCATAAAACCTCCTAGATCATTTCATTAAAAATAGAAGTAGATTAGTATTGAACTAAAATCATTATGGGATCATAATTAACAAACTGTTTTCAATAAATAAATTGGACAAAAGAGTATTTCAGGTCAACCAAACTCAACCATGCCAAAGACTAGCTATGTTGATATGTTACCCGTACGAAATGGTTTCATAAGGTAAGTTATTATGTCTATACCTCCATGTTCAAGTGGGGGGAATCATCAGCACGAGTTATGATGCATGAATCAAGAGCTGGCACAAAATAATAATCTGCTTCTTCTCCATTCAATGTCCGGTGTGGGCTGGCTAACATGCTTTCATACATTGCTATCTATAAACAAAAAACATCATAAAGTGGCTTACTTTCAATTTAAATTTCCCAAAATTTATCTTGAATGTTTTAACAGGTGTTTGGATTTGTGTTTTGGGACTATTTATCTGACAATTCTAGTTTTTTTTTGGATAAACAGATTTTGCTACCTATTATTACCTCATTATTATAATAAATTTTGCATAACCAATTACTCCCAATTCTAGAAACTCACATGTTATATTTCAAAAAAGCGTCTTTTTTTGTCATTTTATCAATTCATTATTTGATTATAAAAAACGCGACACGTTCAAACACTCTCATCTACAATCCGATAGCCAATTATTTCATTCTGATTATTGAATATCAATAATCACTTTAAAAACAGACATCCAAACACTCTCTTACACTCAAGCCTAGATGCTTCTCTTCTATTTTTATTTACATAACAAGAGCGGTTTACAATCATAGGACTTATTGATACCTGAGAACCATATAGCTGATCTGTCCACACAGTAGCATTATCTTGGTCATAAATCCTATTTATGCACTCAAACTTGAAATGACGACCCTGCAATCCAACAAGTTGAAAATTTTAAATCAAAGAAAAAACACAACTGAAAAATGACTCTCTTATTACTTAGTGAAAGCATTCTAACCTCAAGTAGTATACTGTTAAACTCTGGGGGTAGATCATAGACATAAATAAGAGGCCTTTTCTTTTCCACCACAGCTTTGAACCCTACAATATTCCCTCCAACTGATCCGTTGTCTGGAATATTAACTTGACTGGGACGAAGCCATTGTGGCCAATCGTCAACTGTTGAATGAACAGACGGGATGCTACAATCTACTCCATACCACCCATTTTCACACTGCATACATGCCAAAAGCAACAAAAAAACTAATTAACTTTTTAAATATTAGTAATATTTCAAACACCTTTTGCACCAAAAAAAACAATATTTCAAACAGCTTGGAATCAAAGTATACCTGGCAAAAGCCACCGCGACAATGACCTTGACCCGAGCATTGGTTAATACAAGTAGAGGACACGATTATCTCACAAAACCGTCCGAAAAGACCATCATATTTGCAATCACACTCTTCTTTAAATTTCACCTTTAAAGCATAAGCTTCAACAGGATCCACATTACACCATCCGGGCAAGCTTGCATTTGTTGTGAAAATATTATCATGGTCAGCTTTTGACCAATCAATGTCTTTCGGTGCACCAGGTTCGGTAGGTGGGCTGTTTACAATGTTTACAATAAAAGTTAGAGCCATTAAAGGCAGCTCGGGCAGATTGAATGGTCCAGTTTTTATAAACACCTTACAATAAGAACCAACTTTTTAATAAACTAACTTAGAAGGTTGTACACATTAAAACTAAGAATTTGTGTGACATTCGGTCCCCTTTTTTTTACCTAATGTTTTTAGTTTGACTTATTTGATCCGTTTGAGATTAAGAGATAACCCAAATTAACCCCATTCATAAGTGGTCAAAACTGCCACTTAGACGAAAACTAGTATAAGTAGGCTTACATTACTTGAAACCCGCATGACTCAGCGACCGGACGATTCGGGTATTTAGTTCCTTCACCACAAAAACACATGGCTCGTGTTGTGTCACAATATGCAGAGCAGATTGAAACAACCCATCGACCATATGGTAGTTCCTCAGTTGCAGGGTAATTACAGCTTAGTTCTTGTCTCTCAGAGCATCCATCTCCTATTACAAATATTTATATGTTCAGAACTTTTACACAATCATTAAATTTTTAAGCATGTGTAGTTTTACACATTCTAAACACTTTTAGGTTTGTAAAACTTTATACATACTTTCAAAATCTACAGACTAAAAGGTCAAAAAATGGGTTCTAGCAGGTGGCAAAGTGGGTGGGTTGACCAGCAAACAATTATGTCTTTATTTTAATATATATAACTAAAAACCAAATTATACAATAGTATGTGAACTAATGTTATAATCAGTAGTTAGTTAATATAGGTTTAAAGTCTAATTGTGTTTTAGTACATTTTATGTTTCTGTAATATGTAAAGCCTGTAAACTTAAGTAGAATATGGGCTGGGTCGATATGGGCCAATATGGGTCATTAGTTTGTTAGGATTTGACAGTTAATAGTTAGGGTATCGTTTAACGTTTGTGAATCGGTATAACTTCCACAAAGGCACCGATTCATCATGTATAAAAAGTCTAGAGTCTGTAACAATGTAACATACTTCAATTCATCAATACAATATACGTTGTTAACATATTGTTGTTTACTTTTCTGTCAAAATTAACCTACTGTCCCAAACACCCTGTACGATTTCATTCGAAAGCAAAACCACACCATGCCGAATTACAGAAACATGTTGGAGAAGAATTGGCTTCATTACAATCCTGTGCAACATAGTAATCCAAAATTTGGAACTAAACAAGCATAAGGATGTATGTAATATAAATACACTGTAGGCCACATTGAAGTAGCACTAACCATTGAATCCATGAAAGCATCGGCATTGACCAAATTCATGATTACAAACACCTTGACCACTACAATCGTCTTTACATTTCTTCCCACTGATTTGCTATCAATAAGCCACAAACAATGAGCAAGAACGCAATACAAATACGACATTAATTGTCATAAGCTATTTATGAAAATGAATTAGTACCTCATTGACTTTGACCGGAGTGGCAACTGAACTACAACCAGATAACCATTGACCAACCTCAGCCTTCCATGGTGCACCTCGATAAACAACCGCCTTATGCAAGTCAGATGGAAACCGAGCATTTAAAGGCTGCCACTTATTTTGCAAAATGTCGTTCTTGCCCTTAGTTTCACAGTAATTTGTTCCATTAATTAGGAAACAAGAGTCTTTGACTTGGTTATATCCAAAGAAGTTAAAAGATGGCCCAGAAGGAAACAAGAACAACTGAACTACTGAAACCAATGCTACGATTGAAGCAATCGTTGCCACTAGTGACCATGAACAATTCAGCTTTTGAACGGACACCATGGTCCGGATCTAGGATTTTCAATTAGGGTATGCACTGCTATTACCAAAACATTATTCAGATATATATACTACTATTCGAAAGAATTAGATAACGAAAAACCAAAAATACGGTGTAGACAACTAGACATGCATACCATATACCCTTCCTAGATCCGCCCCTACCCTCTTCGTACTTAAGACCCCGGAACAAGATTCTTAACTTGCATGAACCAATGTGTCTAGTTGACTTTTAGCATAACTCTCCTTCACCTATCAAACTCAAAAATCAAAAAAAAAAAAAAAAAAAAAAAAAAAAAAAAAAAAAATAAAAAATAATATATAAGAACGCGCTTAAATAAATAACATCACTACAAAGGATAAATGTATATGATCTAGAGTCTCTCTTTAGAACTAGTCAAAATTTAAAAAGCCAACTTGGTGAATTAACCCTAAATACAAGCATTTTTCTTCAATTGTATACAAAGATTCAAGAATCTTATGATGTAACCACAAACGCAAAATTTCAACTCCTTTTGACCAAAATTTTAAAAAAGTCAAACATCATAGACAGATTTTACAAAAGCATCCAAAATGGCAAAATTCACCCATTTTAATCCAAGTTCAACCAATACTAGCTAGCTCAAAATCATACACATAAATAAACAAAGTCAAAAGTATTGTTATTTGACCAATCATTAGTCAATAATCACTCAATGAACACAATTCAAAAGACCTTTAAGCTTTTTAAACCACATGATTAACTTTATAAATCTACATATAACCATTAATAAACTAAACACTAAAAAGAAAATACCCTTTTCGATTCATTTATAACCCACATAAAAAAAACACAATCATTACCAAATCCATCATTTTTAAAGCCAAAAAAAAGTTTTTTTTTTTTTTTTGTTTTTTAATAAAACAGCATAATTCAGTCATTTATAACATAAATTGAACCAAGAATCACTTAAATAGATCTCATTGTCATTCAAGTAACAACCTTCTATGCAAAATTTAAGCATACCCACAAGCCCATTATGCAAAAGAGACCAGATCAACTTACAGATTTAAGGTTAAAAATCAAGAAAATGGTGACATAAACGACAAAAATATGAACTAGAAGAAGATGAAGAGTTTGACTTGAAGCCGCCTTGTCTGCTGACAGAGGAATCTATTGTAATAAATACTGTAGTGGTTTGTGTGTAGGGGTATTTGTGTCAATTTGCAGGCCACTTTTGTGCATGATTGTTCATGAACTCAAGATTCCTGGTTGAGATTCAATGTTTTACTAAAAGACAAAACTAAGTTTTTAAAGTAAAGGTTGTCTAAGAAGCTTTATTTTACTACAATTTCTTGTAATAATATAATTCATCCAATCACAATCAATCATTTATTGTATATGCAATATTTTTAGGATTTTCTTCACTTTTTTCAGGATTATCATTCAATCAAAATCATTCAAAAGAGATATTGTAATGAAAATTATTTGCTTAACGACAACCCTTAGGGCTGTTTCCTTTATTTTTATATTGTCATAAATTAATTGTTTATTGTTAAGTAAGAAAAGCGAAATTTGACTTAGTTGTGTTTGTTACTCATATTAGCGGTGGCAATCGAGTTGTGTTCGGGTTCGCGGGTTATTATAATCTTTACTTAAAGACGGTCTATTTATTAATCATGTCAAAAAACTCAACTCTAACTCAAACATGCATAACACGTGTATGTTACTCGTTTAACCTCTTTAACTAAATAGGTCAGGTGATTAATAAGGTTGATGGTTTGTCGATTTTATTAGTTTAAATGCAAAAATGATATAAGAATATAAAAAATTCTAAAAATAACATACAAATAACTATACGACAATTTTAATGATATCTGAGTTATAATAATAATTCACTCATAATAAAATACATCAAATCCAAATCCAACATAAAGTACAAGTTATATATTCTATTTTTAGAGGTTTATATATTTAAATATGTTCACGGTTTGACCTATTTAATACTTACCCAACTCAAACACGACCCGTTTATTAGACGGGTCGAGAATTGCCACCCCTACTTTAGATGTTTATGGCTAATCTGCAAAACCATTACTACGAGAAAATAGGTGAATCTAAAATTTTAAAATACAAGAAGTATAATCAGACAAAATAAATTTCTACAAAGTTGAAGAAGAAAAAAGTTATTTTCATCTCTTATGTCTAAAAATAGACAAAACCCTTTTTCTATTTTTTTTTCCCTATAAGAGAAAGAAAAAAATGCACTTTTTTCATTTCCTTTCATGCAAAAACAAATGCACTCATGTGATTTCCTCTTTTCGTCTGAAGACATAACGTCAAAACAAATGCAAAAACAAATGCACTTCTTTCATTTCTTCTTCCCGTTTGAAGACAAATGTAAAAACAAATGCATTTACGAAATAAGTGTAACTGAAATGTAAGGACCATGGTTGATGTTTATGGGTTTTGTTGATGTTGATAATTATGTTATTGAGCGGAGAAGATGAAGATAAGATTTAGGAGTGAGTTTTGTATTTGGTGATGATTTGTAGCGATGAGATGATAATGATGGTGGTGGGTTTATGTTTGTATGTTTGGTGATATTTTATCGAAAATCATATAACACCACAATCATGCATTAGTTCTTGACTAGTTTATTTTTTTAATTTTTTTTTACGGCAACTAACTATCTCACAAAATACATACCACATATTATCTTACATGTCCTAAGAACTTGAACACACAGCCATTTGGTTGGAGAACTTCAAGGGGTGCCATTAAAACACAAACCCTTTGGTGTACTCGACTAGTTTGTATAACGCACACTTTTATTGAGCTTATCATTTACAAATGTAATAAGAAAACAAATAAATTCTTACTACCAAAAATAATTACTCGGTCTGTACTAAAGTAATTTTTCAAAAATAATAAATAACACATTTAAATAAAAATTCTTTCAACTTTGATTTTTAAAAAGAAAAAAACAACTTTACCTCTTAACCAATAATTAATGCTTTTATTTAGTTTTTTTTAATAATAATTTTAATCAGCGGTAATTTAAATTAATTTAGTTTTTTTTTTAATGGCGGGTTAGTTGTTAGATGTTAGTTGTTGGCTCGAGTTAGTGTCGCATCCTCGGGCAGAGATACCAACCGCGAGCCTCTCCTTAAGGGATAACACACTCCTATTCCCGATTCGCCTGATATCATTAGAGCTTGTGGTTCCCAAGTGAAGACTTCCCGGTCGGTCACCCAAACCGGTACTACTCTCACTTGGACTCGCTTATTATTAAGATAGACAATAATACAGTACCAGAGGGATGAAGTGCTACTTCTTCCACATGGCCCGTAAATATAATCACTATTATTCAATGTGCATTTATCTTTCTTGCTAAGTTAAAGTTGTAATTAACCTCTATAGTGTAGTTTAGTAGTCAAGGAGGTTTGAGATTTCTCAATAAACAGTAAATTCAAAACTCGCAAGCAACAAGATTGGGGCTAGCTCAATTGATTTTATGCGCATAGCTCAATTGATTTAGAAGAGGATAATTGTAAAATTTTATGAAACAACCAATCAACAAAACTTGAATCTCAATTCAAGTCAATCTTATTAAACAATCAAACCCAAATCACAAGATCAGAAAGACACTGATCTCAATCAGTACAATAACCAAGAACTCAAGAATACTCACAAGCTTGCCACTGCTACTCAGGTGCAAGCCTATTGACTAACTTGCCAATAGTATCAATTACAAACACTCAGCCTCACAATGAAAAGATCTAACAGATCAAAAGATCAAGAACATATTTGATTGAATACAATAAGAGAGAAAGTATAACTGCGTAGCTTTTGGGTGAAAAGATAATGAAACCCTAATCTGATCTCCAGCTTATATAGTCCTCGAAATCCATCTTTAGCTTTGTGTCAACTTTAGTCCTTGTGCTTCCAGACAATGTTCAACTTTAGCCAAAGTATAGAACTCTACTATATCTGTAAAATCAAACATGGAAACATTAGTCCCTACACTTTATTTTCAGGTTGAGTTATCATTTTAACATCCCCCCTTAACTCCAACCTGGAACACGTCAATCATACCCAGTTTACCAACAAGCTTATCATGCTGAAGCTTGCCTAATCCCTTGGTTAGAATGTCAGCAGTTTGATCTGCTGTATTAATCTTTTCTGTTTTAATAACCCCTGCCAAAATCTTTTCCCTCACAAAATGTAAATCAATCTCTAAATGTTTAGTTCTTTCATGGAACACAGAATTAGCTGCTATCTTAATAGCAGCTTGACTATCACAAAACAATTTGACAGGCAAAAAATGTTCCCACTCTAAGTCATGTAAGATTTTTAAAACCAATACAACTTCAGATGTTGTAGAAGCCATAGCCCTATATTCAGCCTCTGCAGAAGACTTAGAAATGGTATTCTGTTTTTTGCTTTTCCAGGAAACAAATGAACCATTAAGAAATAAGCAATAACCAGTGACAGATTTTCTTGTTACAACACATTTTGCCCAGTCTGCATCAACAAATGCTTCAAGAGAAGTATTTGGGCACCTGGTAATATGAACCCCCTTTCCAGATGATCCTTTAAGATATCTTAAAACTTTAAGAGCAATTTTCAAATGAGATCGAAGGGGCCTATGCATAAACTGATTCAAACAATGAACTGAATATGCAATATCAGGCTTAGTATGAGTCAAGTAAATCAATTTGCCAATAAGTTTTTGATACTTAGTTAAATTATCTATCACTGGATCACTAGCAGTTGGTTCACTTGTTAAAAACAAATTCTGTTCTAAAGGAAAAGCAGAAGGTTTGCAAGCAAGTAAGCCAAACTCAGTTAAAAGATCTAAACAATATTTCCTTTGAGACAAACAAACCCCCTGTTCAGTATCAATCACTTCAATACCCAAAAAATATTTAAGTTTTCCCAAGTCTTTTGTTTGAAATTTAGAGTTCAAAAACACTTTAAAAGTTTCAATATCTATCAGATTATTACAAGTGACTATAATATCATCCACATAAACCAGCAAAGCAACAAAGTTACCTGAGTCACTTTTGGTAAACAAAGAATAATCACTCTTACTGTGCTTAAAACCATTTTCAAGAAGAGCACTAGTCAACTTAGCATTCCATTGCCTAGGAGCTTGTTTAAGTCCATACAATGATTTTTTAAGTCTGCATACTCTTTTATCATTAGGATCAAAGTAACCCTCAGGAAAAGTCATGTAAACAATTTCATCCAAATCACCATAAAGAAAAGCATTATTAACATCTAGTTGAAAAATAGGCCAAGACATTTGCACAGCTAGATTAATAACACATCTAATAGTAACAATTTTAACCACAGGTGAAAATGTTTCATCAAAGTCAACACCTTCTTTTTGGCTATATCCTTTAACAACAAGTCTACCCTTATATCTTTCTACTTCACCTGTGGACTTATATTTGATCTTATAGACCCATTTATTTCCTATAGCTCTTCTACCAACAGGTAATTCACAAACTTCAAAAGTATCATTACTATAAAGAGCATGCATTTCTTTATCCATTGCATCTTTCCAGTGCTGCTGTTTACAAGCCTCTCTATAAGTTTTTGGTTCCACAGATTTATTTAACTCAACAACAAAGCAATAATTTTCAGAATTAAGCTTTGAGTAGTTCACAAATTTTTCAAGACCAAACTTAACTTTTGAGTCAACAACAAAATCATTATACTTATTTGGGAAAACAGAAGATCTATCAGACCTTCTCAAGGAAGGTTGATCATTATTTTGAAAACATGATTCTGCTGCTTGTTCAGGTAAGGGACTACTGACACCCTCAGAAAGAGTCACACCAAAAGGTGTTGCAGACCTCTCATCTGCACTGGCAACTCCATTGGAACCAAAAGAATGCCCCAAATCATCCTTTTCATGGTCAATAGTTGGGCTGCCAAGATGCAGAGAGTGACTACCCTCACTCAAATGATGATCATTAGGAATGTTATTACCCAAAGGGGTACTATTATGCTCATTGTCATCATTGGGTGTGTCAGGATTATCACATGTTAATTCATCAAAGAAGTTAACATGATTCAAATCCTGACTGAGAGGGTCAGGAGCAGCAGAAGTGGTTTTAATCTTGAAAGGAAAGACATTTTCAAAAAACCTAACATCTCTAGAGAAGATAAATTGTTTCCTTTCAAGACTGTAAAGCTTATAACCTTTTTGAGAATTAGAATATCCAACTAAAACACATTTTTCTGCTCTACTACTAAACTTATCATTACTGGTAAGTATAGTAGCAAAACATAGACATCCAAAAGTTCTTAAATGACTCAAAACAGGTTTTTTATTAAACACAAGATTGTAAGGAGAGGCTCCACTCAGCACTGAAGAAGGCAATCTGTTAATAAGATAAGTAGCAGTAAGCACACATTCAGACCACAAATACAAAGGCAATCCCCCCTGAAACATAAGGGATCTTGCCACATTTAGAAGATGCCTATGTTTCCTCTCAACAACCCCATTTTGTTGAGGGGTATAAGCACAAGAGGTCTGATGTATAATTCCTTTTTCTTTACAAAACTTATCAAATTGATGATTTACAAACTCAGTGCCATTATCACTTCTAAAAGTTTTAACACATTTCTCAAACTGTGTTTTAATCAGATTATAAAAAGTTTGAATGCATTCAAACACCTCATGCTTATTCTTAAGTAAGTAAACCCAAACTGCCCTGGTGAAATCATCAACAACAGTTAAAAAATATCTATATCCTTCTTTACTTTTAACTCTATAAGGACCCCAAAGATCCAAGTGAACAAGTTCACCAAGAAAAGTTGTTTTATGATCACTCAAAGGAAAAGGTTCTCTTGTCTGTTTAGCCTTTTGACAAATGTCACAAGGCTCAATTTCAGTATTATTTAAAAAATTGATTTCACCCTTCAGCACTGATAAAACTTGGTCAGAGGGATGACCAAGCCTACAATGCCAAGTTTTCTTAGACAAATGACAAACAGATTCAAAATTCTTAACATCTGGGTCAATACCTTGATTTCCATCAAAGTAATACAAACCATCCACTTGTCTACCAATCCCTAGAACACTCAGACCCCTCAAATCCTGAGGTAAAACATAACACTTTGTTTCATCAAAAGCAATAACAAATTTGCTATCTCTAGCCACTTTATGAACAGACATTAAACTAACACAATATTCTGGAACAACCAACACATCATACAGAGTCAAATGTTTGGTGAGTACCATATTTCCAACCTTGGTAATCAAGGCTTCAGTACCATTAGGATGTGAAACCTTGATTCCAAGTTTGGAAATATCAATAACATTTACCAAAAATTTGTCAGTGTATGTTAGATGTTGATTAGCACCAGAATCAACAATTATACCAGCTGCTACAAGAGCAGACCTCAAGTTACTATTATGACAGAAAAATCTTTTAAAGTTTTGATTAAAGAATTTGCTTGTGTTAAAAACAATACCTGCCATATTGGCATGAACATTTTTCCCATTTCCATCAGAGTTAACAGAAGTCTCTTTAATCAAAGAAAGAAGTTTTGAAATCTGTTCATCAGAGAAAGCAGAAGTGGAACTAGATCCAACAGAATTGTTATTGTTAGCAAATCTTTTATTAAAATTTTGAGTACCCTGATTGTTATTATTTCTTTTATTTTTCCCAAAATCAGCAGGATATCCAATGATTTTAAAACACCTATCCACAGGATGTCCATTAAACCCACAATGTTCACAAACTAAGAGAGGACCACCAGAGGTCCTTCTATTATCATTATTTCTAGGGCCATTGTTAAGTCTAAAAGAATTACCAGAGGTGGAGGACCTTTGGGAATTCCCTCTATTAGGCACACTGGAATTGAACACAGATGATTGAGACCTTTGGGAAGTCCCACCACCTGAACCAGTAACCACAGATCTATGGGATTCCTCACTAGATATAATGGCAAATGCCCCTTTAACATCAGGGAGAGGGTCTCTAGACAAAATGTTACTTCTAATTTGCATATATGAATCATCTAACCCCATTAAAAACTGCATAAGTTTCATTAATTGGTTATGTTTTTTAAAGTCTTCTGTAGCATGACAAGTGCATCTAGGTAATTGGATTAAAGCATCAAATTGTTTCCACAGAGTTGACAACTTATTAAAATACTCAGCCATGGAACTTCCATTTTGAGAAAGAGAGTTGATTTTGTGGTGCAGGTTAAAGGTAACTGAACCATCAACTCTATCAAAGGTTTCCTTCAATTCATTCCATACATCAGAGGCTTTTTTCAAAAAAATTTGACCCAAAAATAGTTCTTCTGATATAGAGTTTAAAATCCACCCCAACACAACTGCATTAACCCTATCCCATTGTCTCCCTAAAACTTCATCAACATGTGACCTTTTACAAGAACCATCTATAAAACCAGTTTTATTTTTCCCTTCTAAGGCTAACAACATAGCACAAGACCACACATTGTAGTTTTCAGTACCTTTAAGCTTAATAGACACAACAGTCAAGGTAGCATAATCATTAGGGTGCAAATGAAGAGGGTGACTAAGGTCAAGTTTACTGATTAATGTAACCTGAACACCATCCCCCCCCCCATCATCATCATCATCAGAACCATGAATAGAGTTATCAGAATTATGCACAGACATATTAAAATAAGCAAGAAAACAAACAAAAAACTCAAAGAAAGGAAAGAGAAGGTAGTTCCCAGGCTTCCTTGCCACTCAAGGTGGTAGGTCAAGGGCAGATCACACCACAAACAGGCAAGACAAACACAAAAAAAACAGATAAGCAACTAAGCAAACACTATCAACACCACTACCACAATCAATCAACTTCAACAATCCCTTAATCCTACTCCCCGTCAATCTAAACAAGAAATAAGAAAAAAGATAATTAAAGAAGAGTGTGAGAGGTGTTACAGTGCACGCAAGAACCAATAAGCAGCGGAACAAGAACCCAGATTGTGACTCTTGATTCACTTAGTCAAGAATCACAACCCACACCGATTTCAATCAAACAGGAACAACAACCACCAAACCCTAATTTCAAAAATTAGGGAAACCACCAACAAACCAATCAAGAACCCGAAATCAACCACCAATCGAACGAGAGATCAAAAACCCCCAAATTACTCAACCTTAATTTTTTCAAAAATTAGGCATTTTTTAAAAACCTTTTAGAATCAATCAATTAGAGTCAAAACCAACAATTAACCACAGTTAACCGATTTTAATCAATCCAATTTTGAAAACCCCCAAAACTTTGAAACCCTAATTTTTTTAAAAACGATTTAGATATCAGAACCTGTCTCTGATACCATGTAAAATTTTATGAAACAACCAATCAACAAAACTTGAATCTCAATTCAAGTCAATCTTATTAAACAATCAAACCCAAATCACAAGATCAGAAAGACACTGATCTCAATCAGTACAATAACCAAGAACTCAAGAATACTCACAAGCTTGCCACTGCTACTCAGGTGCAAGCCTATTGACTAACTTGCCAATAGTATCAATTACAAACACTCAGCCTCACAATGAAAAAATCTAACAGATCAAAGATCAAGAACAGATTTGATTGAATACAATAAGAGAGAAAGTATAACTGCGTAGCTTTTGGGTGAAAAGATAATGAAACCCTAATCTGATCTCCAGCTTATATAGTCCTCGAAATCCATCTTTAGCTTTGTGTCAACTTTAGTCCTTGTGCTTCCAGACAATGTTCAACTTTAGCCAAAGTATAGAACTCTACTATATCTGTAAAATCAAACATGGCAACATTAGTCCCTACACTTTATTTCCAGGTTGAGTTATCATTTTAACAATAATGCTGCAGAAAAGTTTTCACATTTTTTAAAATGTGGAAGAATAATCTCATGAATGATTAGTTAAGTTAATTTGAACATTGTGCTTCACCTTACTGTATTATTTTTGAGAAAAACATGTAAACCGTACAAAGTTATCGCCTATCAATATTTTGCAAAATAGTATCGATTACTCTTTATTGTTATTTGTATTGTCATTAACTTTGAAATCAAATTAAAGTTGCATTTCTAGTTATGATTAATTATAAAATTACATGCAACGTTCTTTTTGATAAACTTGCAACAACGATGTATGTTTATTTGTTGCACAAATGATGAAATGAAAAAAAAAATGGTTTTAGCGAAACAAGGGATTAGTATAATTTAAAATCTGTTATTGGTAAAGTGTCAGTTGTTTTCCTATTTCATTATATATTCATGATGTGACAAAAATAATGACCTGATCAATCGTAGGTTTCTTTAATATTAATTTAAACAATCAACCACTTCAGCTATAGTTTAACAGCTAATTTAATAATTTAAAAACAAGGAATTCTATTTTGGTTGAATTCTCTTTCCTACATCTATAGATCTATCAATAAAATAAAGTTAGAACATGAGTTAGTTGCATTAACACGCAAAATATAAAGCTACTCATATAAATAGTAAATTCTATATTAGAAAAGAAAATTATTGGATAAAAAACAACAAGTAATCAGTATATGAAAGAATCGTCATATAACTCACCTATAAAAATATTAATGAACAAATATATATTCTAAGCGGATATCATTGGTGCAAGATGCATGCTGCGAGGATGTTACATGCTGCAAAGAGAAAAAAAAAGGGTGAATGTGGATATAAACAAAATTTAAAGGCTGATTAAGTAACTTCAGTTTTTACGTTTCCACTAAAATTTTATACTAGAGTTTACAAAACCCAACATGTTTCATTATCCTTAGAACGTGTAGTGGCTTGTTTTGCCAAATCAACGCCACTTCAAAATTTCACATTTTATATTCACACACCAAAAATACCCTCCTGCAGTGGCTCAAGCCATTTCTCAATTTCTAGGTAGATTGTCTTTGCAAGCTTCTTCTATCTCCCAATCTTTCAAGCTTCTTCTTCTAAAAAAGTGTCAATCAAAGCTAATTTTTCTTGCAGAATATATTTGCATTCCGTGTGTGCTTTTCTCAGATCATCTTTAGTTGTTTTTGCGATGTCAAACTGATCAGCTAAGTCGCTAATTGCTTGCTTACGAATGGTATCTCCATCAATTAGTTTCTGAACACCAGCTTTGATTTCATCGACGGTATGTACGTGTAAGTGAGTAATCCATAATTTTTTGTAGAAAAAAATTGTTTTTAGTAGAAAGTATGTGTTTTTTAGTAGAGAGAATTAAGATTGTTATGTGAAAAATGGTTAAATAGATGTAATATTTATAATGGTGGGATTTTCAAAAAAAATTATTATTATTATTATTATTTTTTTTTTGTCATTATACTATGCTGCAACGGCTAGAAAGAATACCAAATATTGTCATAACCCACACAATGGCGCAAGGTGAGTTGACTCACATTACAAATGGCGCATGGGTGGGACGATGCAGTGGCATGCAAACGGCGGCGTCATTTGGCCAGCCACCTTAGAAATGGCGAGTCTATGCGTTACCACACCTTTTCCTCTTATATCTATACTACTTATAAATAGTGTATGTTTATTATTGGAACTTAAAAACGTTTAAAATTAGGTACTGTTATACGCTTTATTAAAAATGGTAACTTTATCTACCACTAAATTAATATTTTGAATATTGTTTAATTCTTAAACTTTTATCATTTTTTGCTTCTAACTCATTGACATTTTTCTCGCAATGACTAAAAATTGAACCCGTAAGTTTTGTATCAAGGGTCAAACAAGAATCACAATTTTGCAAATATAATTATTTGTCGCAATACGTCGTCGCTTTGCGTGAGCATTCTTAGTTAAAACAATAACTTGTCTACTAAGTGTGAAAATTGAAAAAGATTGAAAAAACTATAATACAATATGATTTGACTATTAACTACACTTGAAACATGTGTGTGAAAATCATGATGTATAATTTATAATTTATGTGAACGCACTATTTTTCATGTTATCCACATCATATGTGGCTATGTGCAGCCTTAGAGCACATAAGATTTTCCCACATTTAAAATGTTTTAATCATCTTTAGAGCATTGGGTGTGGATGCATATTCGTTGTCGTCGTCCGATGTGGCAAGCTCGCCGAGCTCGCCGCCACACCGAGCTCGCTCGCCGTTGCTCGCCGTGCAACTTCTACTCGTGGCCACGACGAGTAAACAATTTGACAAAAGGCAACAAACATGGACGTTGGGTGGGAAAAAAGAGGCACGGTTATATTTTGTAACGTTAGACTTTTTATTTTTTTTATTTTTTTTTTCTTTCTCTTTTTCTACATACTAAAACTCTATAAATACTAAACATAATTTTACTTCTACTCACTACATCTCAACCTAAAATAAAAACTTCTGTATCTCTTCTCCAAATAAACACAAAAATGTCTCAACACCCAAACGACGGAGGCTATTTCACGAATCTCTTAACGTCTAACCAACGTCCATACGGGGGAGCATCAAACTCTTCTAGTCCCTCGTCGCAAATCCAAACCCCTCACCGCCATACGGTTCACAACCATTCAATCCGAATGAAATTTACCGTAACCAACAATACGCGTTTCAACAAGGATTCGCAAATCAAGCCCAATTTATTTTTTGTCATTATACCATGCTGCAACGGCTAGAAAGAATACCAAATATTGTCATAACCCACACAATGGCGCAAGGTGAGTTGACTCACATTACAAATGGCGCATGGGTGGGACGATGCAGTGGCATGCAAACGGCGGCGTCATTTGGCCAGCCACCTTAGAAATGGCGAGTCTATGCGTTACCACACCTTTTCCTCTTATATCTATACTACTTATAAATAGTGTATGTTTATTATTGGAACTTAAAAACGTTTAAAATTAGGTACTGTTATACGCTTTATTAAAAATGGTAACTTTATCTACCACTAAATTAATATTTTGAATATTGTTTAATTCTTAAACTTTTATCATTTTTTGCTTCTAACTCATTGACATTTTTCTCGCAATGACTAAAAATTGAACCCGTAAGTTTTGCATCAAGGGTCAAACAAGAATCACAATTTTGCAAATATAATTATTTGTCGCAATACGCCGTCGCTTTGCGTGAGCATTCTTAGTTAAAACAATAACTTGTCTACTAAGTGTGAAAATTGAAAAAGATTGAAAAAGACTATAATACAATATGATTTGACTATTAACTACACTTGAAACATGTGTGTGAAAATCATGTTGTATAATTTATAATTTATGTGAACGCACTATTTTTCATGTTATCCACATCATATGTGGCTATGTGCAGCCTTAGAGCACATAAGATTTTCCCACATTTAAAATGTTTTAATCATCTTTAGAGCATTGGGTGTGGATGCATATTCGTTGTCGCCGTCCGATGTGGCAAGCTCGCCGAGCTCGCCGCCACACCGAGCTCGCTCGCCGTTGCTCGCCGTGCAACTTCTACTCGTGGCCACGACGAGTAAACAATTTGACAAAAGGCAACAAACATGGACATTGGGTGGGAAAAAAGAGGCACGGTTATATTTTGTAACGTTAGACTTTTTATTATTATTTTTTTTTTCTTTCTCTTTTTCTACATACTAAAACTCTATAAATACTAAACATAATTTTACTTCTACTCACTACATCTCAACCTAAAATAAAACATTCTACATCTCTTCTCCAAATAAACACAAAAATGTCTCAACACCCAAACGACGGAGGCTATTTCACGAATCTCTTAACGTCTAACCAACGTCCATACGGGGGAGCATCAAACTCTTCTAGTCCCTCGTCGCAAATCCAAACCCCTCACCGCCATACGGTTCACAACCATTCAATCCGAATGAAATTTACCGTAACCAACAATACGCGTTTCAACAAGGATTCGCAAATCAAGCCCAATTCAATCCGACACCACAATTTTATAACCCGAATCAACAATCCACGTTTCCTACTCCTCCATCACAACCAATCGAAGGACAACCATCTCAACAAGGTTTTAAAGTACCTAAGGCACGATCACCGGCCAAAGGTAGAGGAAAAAAAACCAAAGCCCAACGAGCAAAAAAAGTCGTAAATTTAGACGCTGACAATGACGATGACTTGGAAGACGTGGCTCAAATGCGTAGTAGGAAAATGTGGAGCAAGAATGAAGAAAAGCTTCTTGCGGAAACGTGGATAGAAATTTCCCAAGACCAAGAAATGGGAAATGACAAAGATACCGACTACTTTTGGAACGAAATTTATGAATCGTTCAACGAGCGGAGTACCGGTGACCCCCGCACCAAAAATATGCTAACCGGTAAATGGACGAGGCTTAATAGCGATTGTCAAAAATTCAACGCTATTTATAAGCATATTGGCCGTCGCAGTGGTGAAAATGAGCATGATCAAATCAAGAATGCGGAGGCGAACTTCGAAGAACGCTTTGGTACGAGGGGTTTCACTTATCTTCACGTTTGGGAGGTCTTGAAACAATACCCGAAANCCCATTCATCAGGTTGCCCAGATCATTGGTTGAAGATTCGACCAAAAATATAACGATAACTAAATAATACAAAACAAAATCAATCAATTATAATTATAATGAATCAAAAGGAAAGAAAATGATGGATAACATATCCATTTACAAATCAGATCTAACGTACATGTATACTAATCATGTTTTTTATTTGTATTTGATAAGGTACGAAGGTGTTTGTGGTTATTAGTTGATAACCACAAACGAAAATGTTGATGAATCATAGTTTGTAGATGTGTGTAATCATGTTTTTGATTTTGTAGATGCGTGTTTATGATTTGTCGGCGGTGTATTTTTGTTTTAGGGTTCATAGTTGAAGAGGAATGAGTGAGAGAATTGTGTGTGTGTTTTGTTTAGAATTCTTATCAAATGAGCCACCTAATTGGTATTCCGCCCCTGTTTTTTTTTGTTGGACTTTTTTAGAAGTCAAAGCATTCAGGACCGTCGGATAGTGGAAATGCCACATGTCGAATTTACAGCATTTTTGAAGAAGAGATTAGTTGGCAAAACCTTGTTTTATATAGATAGTAAATATATATATATATATATATATATATATATATATATATATATATATATATATATATATATATATATATATATATATATATATATATATATATATATATATATATATATATATATATATATATATATATATATATATATATATATATATATATATGTGTGTATATATATATATATATATATATATATATATATATATATATATATATATATATATATATATGTATATATATATATATATATATATATATATATATATATATATATATATATATATATATATATATATATATATGTATATATGTATATTTATATATATATATGTATGTATATATATATATATACATAGGGGGCCGTTATTGTGGTGTACATGCTTAAAATAGATACAATAGGTACACATCTGGACCGTCCGATCAAACTTGATAGATGAGATTAGATATTAAAGAGGTTAGTGGCACAATTGTAAATAAGTGAAAAACAAATGGCATTTGTGTACCATTTTTGTGGTACGATTATATATGGTGGTGTCTTCATCATTAAAACAATCGGTTACAACACAACGGTAGGTAGCAATATTAACGCAGCCCAAATAATTCTACCGGATATCATGCTATTCACAATTAACAACATAATCCCCCAAATCGATCAATCAATCAAAAATCCCCAATTATTCGTTCTACATTTCATCTTTAAATACAGGTAGCAAAAAGGTGTGTGTACTTGCAAGCGAAAGAAATGGCGAATTTTCCAGAACAAATGATGTTTGGTATGTCTTGATACATTGTTCCTGTTCTTTGATTTTGTATTTTTATTTTTTAATTCAGTCACTAAGGTGTGTTTTTTTTTAATTGCGTTAATACATTGTTGGTTTTTGGGTTCAGTGCGACGAAGTGGAAGGTTGTCCAATATTAGACGACCAAAAAAAGATAATGAGGAATATGAAACTATCGATCTCACTCTTGACGGAGATAGTGAAGAGGATCAAGGTATTGTGTATTCCTGTTTAGAGCTTAAATTTTTTTTTTTTTCAATGCATGTGTAGTAGTCACTTGTTATGTATTGATCCGAGTGTTTTAGTTCTAAGTGTTGATGGATTGTGTGTACGAGTAGAATAAGCTGTGGAAGGAACATAGCATACTATAAGTTTCATATAATGTTTTAGAATAAGCCATTAGATTAGATTGTGTGTTAGTTATATATGGAGGTGTTTGGTATTAAGCTATTGGTTGGTTATGCGCAAAACTTGAAGACTTACATTCTGTATTTGTTATTAGTTGACGTGTGTTAAAGCGAAATAGATATGATGGTGTGTTACCTAAATGAGGACATGTGTTAGCTGGATATCAGCCTATGTGTATTACTTGATAGCAGCCTATGTGTATTACTTGATATCAGCCGATGTGTATTACCAGCTTGTGTTAAAGGACATGGAATTATGCCGTATGGATAGCCCAGTTTGGGTAATTGTTTAACGTCTTTGGAAAGTATGTGTGTTATATGGAATAAACTTATGTGTAGATGTGGAATACATTTTTGTAAATAGTTTGGAGTGTGTGTTAGTTGACACCAGCTTATGTTTTTTATTTCATAGGTTAAATTTTAAAACAGTCAAGTTAAAGTGGTGTTTGGAACAAGCATCATTTTTCTAGCTTTGGTCATTCCTAGTTTTCTAGTTAGTTTTATTCATCTATAATTAAGTCATTTAAGCAGCCTTGAGTGGGTTTAAATATTTGCTATTAAGATTTCTAAATGTCAAAGTCTTTGTCAAAACAGCCCAATTTTGTTAATAAATTTAGTGTATTCCTTAGATGAGCATAATTAAGTGTATTACTTGATAGCTAAGTGCACTTGTTTAAGGTACGAATGTTATGGTTTATTGTGTCGTCACATTTTCTAGCTAAGTGCAGTATTCATTAAAGAGTTTGAATAAACTAATGTGTGTTAGTGGATTACTTGAAGTCGGGCTGTGTTGTACACATTAGAGGAGCATGTGTATATGTGAACCGTTTTTTGAATTGGTATGTATGTAGTTAAAGGTATGCTGATCCGTACACACATATAACTGATATGCTAATTGGTAAGTGATGTAGTGATTATAAAGATGTGTACAATGATACAATACGTGGCACCGATTAAAAAGGCCATTATTTTTATTTTGGTGATTTGACTAACATATGTAAATGTTACAGGATCTGGAACTCATGGAGGTAATAGGAGATCAGGAACTAGAAAATTACGTTTAGTGAAACGTCCTTGGGGTAGTCTTGAAGGGGATGTCTTTATACCTTCAGTTGTTGGCAAAATGTCAGAAGTTGATGAAGGTGCATAATCTTAAATATACCCATACCTAACGACATGTGTTCATGAAGCATGTGTTCATGTGTAGTAGCTGTAACAGATTTTTTAAATAAATGAATGTGTACTATGTATGCGACGATTAGTATTGGAAAGGTGTACTATGTATGCGAAGATTAGTATGGGTATCGGCTGATTGCGTGTATTTGGTGGTTTAACAAATTAACTGTGTGTTAGTTGATAGCAGCTAATGAGTATTGGTTGTAGTAGATTGGAATGTGTGTTAGTTGATATCAGATCATGTGTGTTAATTGGTATTGCAATAGTCATAAATGAGTTTTAAATTAATGAATGTGTATTAGTGGATAACTAATGTGTTTTTGTTGTATGTGATCAATCAGATAATGGTGTGCATGTTGAAGGAGAAAATGTGGATAATGGTATGGAGAATACGGTTGCAAATGAAGAAATGGATATGAATCCGGATAAGCGTACAGAAAAGCTGGTACCTGGAAGATCGTCAAATGGGAAAGGTAATTTATGTGTGAAGAGTGAATTTTAGTAAACTTATATGTGACTGTTTATTAAATACGAGTGTTAAGTGTATCGGCTACTTCATATGTTTCATGATGTGTATAGGGGAAAAAATGGATAATGACCTTGAAGCGGATAAGAAAGCTGAACAAGTTGCTAGTTTGACGATTGACGAGGCACATAAACAAAAGGAGGTGAAAAGGGACAAGTGTACGAAAAAAATGGAGCATAAAGGTAATTTATAGATAAGAAATAGTATTTATGTGTGTCGTGTGTTATTTATGACCTGATTGGTATAATTTATGGAAACTTATTTGTGTCAACAGGCAAACGTGCAGCGGGTAAACATAAAATGGAACCAGAAGCAGGAAAACGGAAAAAAATGGTTGATAATGGTGAAATTGGAAATGTTAGAGGTAATTGTATTTGTATTAAAGTTTTATTCAATGCAGCCAATGATAATTGTGTATGTTTTTAAATAAATTGTTGTAATTGTTTCATTTTATTTGGCGTGTCAGGAGACAAGGCTGTTGCAGATGTAGATGGACAAGCATCTGACGATGATTTCGTTTGTCAGCAGAAAACAAAGATACCGAAAGTGTCAGTGGTTAGTAAAAAAACATTTACAACCAAACGGTTTGGACAGAAACGTAAGGTAGGATCAGAAAATAAAAAAGGAAAGAATGAAGTGGGTTCTAATGTTGGTAGAATTGTGAGTAGAGTACGTATAAGGAATCCGCCTGGAATTTTATTTCGTGTGATAACAGAGCTATCTGATAGTCAGAAGAAGGATGTAATAAGTATGGGTTTTGGTGAAATACTTGAATTTAAGATAAATGAAATACCGACCCGACTAGGTTACTGGCTGTTAGACAGATTTGATGCCGACGCGTGCATATTGGATGTAAATGGTAGGAGAGTAAGCATTACACCAGAATTAGTAAAGAGGATGTTAGGTGTACCAATGGGGGACATACACATAGAAACTCGTGATAATGCAGATTATAGAAACCCGCTAACAAAGCGGTGGAAGGGACAATTTGGGAAGGATGTTAAAAAGTTTTTTAACACTCATGTGGCGGATAAAATATTGGAAAAAAAACAAGGTGGCTGGATGTTTAAGCTAAACTTTTTGGTATTGTTTTTTTCAACACTTGGTGAGCTGAACTTGAGCAATACCGTAAATCTACGATTTCTACAGTGTATCAACAACGAAGATGATATACCAAAGCTGGACTGGTGCACTTATTTAACAGACTGTTTGGTCCGAACAAAAAAAGCATGGAAGCGGAACAAACATTTCAATGGTCCTGTAGTACTACTACTGGTATGTACTTGTTATGTATTCAGCGTGTATTTCCGTGTTTAACAAATAACAAAAGATTGAATTTTGACAATTTAATATTATTTTGAATCACAGGTTGTGTATGCAACTTTAGAAACACCTATCAAACACTGGTCATCAGATATGTTGAATAAAATAGAAGCCGATATGTTCGAAAACGCATCTGTTAGTGATGCAGCCGGTGCTGATAGAGATAGATTTGAACAAATATATGATGATGGTAATATGTAGTTGACTTGTTTAGTTAGACTCCTATTTAATGTACTAGTCTTCTAACATTGTATGATTACGCAGACATGGATGAAGATATCTGTTTGGATGATGATGTGTTTGAAGACGAAGGCGGTGATGGTGTACCAGAAGATGCGGAGGTACATTCTTCTGATTATAGACAATATTATATTATTTGTCCCATAAAGTTGTGGTGTTACAAGAAGAGCTTACTGATACATAAATTTTGTTGTGCTTGTAGGCGATGAAAATGAAGGCGTCATCATTGCTTAAAAGGGCTGGAGAACTGCTTGAAATGGCAGACAAAGTGATTGATAAAGGAATTCAGGATAACCCAGACGATCATGGATTTTTGGAGTTGAAGGAAGTTAGGGATCAGTTGTTTGTCCCGCGAAAATTCTCTAATGAACCAGAAGAAAACGAAGAGGAGGAAGCATATGAGCATTGTTTTACACCAGACGAGGTTGTGAATAAACAGGCAGTGGCGCAGCTGATGAGAATGTATTACCCTTCACACAGGTTGCAATAGCCATGTCAGATGAAGTATGCCGAGAATGGGAGACAAGCCACCAACAGATACCCACACGGCTTAATTTTGAAGATGACGAAGAGTTAGATTTGAATGTTACGCAGCCACCTGCAACGCAAGGAAAAGTCGTTGTAGATGACCTAAAAGAAGACCAGGTGTTGCTAGAGAGCCTACGAGATTATGTTTCTCAGGATCCAGCAGATGGGTGTGGTTTTAAGACGCCTGATCATACCATTTCAGTGCGTGCTCATGAAGGCAATACATCCAACAGGTTATCAAGGTTCGGTAGAGAGAGCATGACAAATAAAAGCAAGGAGATCGTACCTGTATATCCAGAACCTTTGCCTTAAAATGTGTTGGTACCGAAGCTTGAGCGTGCTAGGGTGCAACGTGCAAGACTCTTACCTGAAGTGCTAAGGTCACCTTATATGACCAGGGAAGTGTCAGTGATATATCGCCTCGCAACACACGAAAAGAAAGTTGATGAATGCTTCTTTAGTGGTAGATTACAAGAAACGTAAGTGACAATGTATCATAAAACAGTTAATAATAAGTAATTTAATGTATATTCTTTAGTGTTTAACTCATGTCTATATTACAGTGATGTTGTGTTCAAAACACGATTTGTTGATGGAGAAAGGGTCGTGTTGGAAAGTCTGTTTCCGGGCGTAGATATAGCCGGTGGAGCGATAGACCTGTTTACGCATTTACTTAACCATGCGGAGAAGCACAGAAGCAAGATGACGGTGACGAGGCTTTTTTGCCACACAGCTATGCTGGTAAGTATCAGTGTATTACTTTAAGAGTGTGTTACTTGATATCGTGTCAGTTGATTATGCGTTACTTAGGTGAAATAAGTAGGGAAAGGGAAAAAGAATGTGTATTAGCTGCTTAGATGGCATGTCAGTTGACGGCAGCGTAAGTGAAAAAAGCATGTGTGTTAGCTACTCTTTAAATGGCGTGTCAGTTGGTTACTCGTTACTTAGATGAAAGTAGTAGGAAAAGAGAGAAAAGCAGGTCTGTTACCTACGTAGGTGGCGTGGCAGTTGATAGCAGCTTAAGTGAAGAAAGCATGTGTAGTAGCTACTCTTTAAATGGCGTGGCAGTTGGTTATTTGTTAGATAGATGAAATTAGTAGTAAAAGGGAAAAAAGCATGTGTACTAGCTACTTAGATGGCGTGTCTTTTGGTTATTCGTTATTTGGATGTTGTGAAATAAGTGGGTGTATTAGTTACGTAGGTGTAGTTAATAACATATATTATCTTTGGCATTATTAAATGGTGTACTAGTTACAAATAATGTGTAGTAGTTATAATTAAATGGTGTATTAGTTACAGATAACGTATTAGTCCTTTACTTATCTTTCTTAAATTTTGAATACGTATCAGTGTAAGCATTTTGAACAATAAATTTGAGTACATCTTACAAGCACTATTTCATGTGAATGCAGACTAGTGACATGGTTAGTTGGGAGTACGGAGCTGCACTGGAAAAGTTTGTCGAAAACATGGATATTGTAGTGAGTACAAGCGAGTATAAAACCCTTGATGGTGTTGAATTGGTATGTATCAAACTTCAAATTCTATAACCAACATGATGTTAATAAAATTCAGATATTTAGAGTATGTTGTTTAAATGTTTAGAGGTTTTGTTTGATAATTCAAGGGCGTCATTTCTTTGTAGTATGCATGAACATGAAAGATGGTGTAGTCCAACTTTTCGATAACCTACTGCTAAATGAATCTGAGGAGGAAAGATTCGATTGGTTTATCTTGCGACTGGTATGTTTTGTTTAATCATATGATTTGTTAGTATACTAGAGTGTGGTGCATTTGGGTTTGGTAGTTTATTAGGCCGGTGCGTTTATGTTTTGTTAGTATACTAAAGAGTAGTAGTTTATTAGGTGCGGCAAGATCTGATTTGGTTGATTCACAAAAAAAAATGGTTTTTTTCTTATTGTGTGTTTCGTAGTATGCAACTTATTGTGTGTTTGGGATTCTTAAAAATGACGTTTGGAAGCGTCCATGGTAGTATACAACCTATGCAAATTGTGTCTTTGGTAAAGGTAATTTTTGTGGACCGGTTTCAAAATTGTGTACTGATGTGCATCTTTGAAACCTGTGTATGGTACATTTGTTTCGTTGTACCATATCTAACTTTTCTTTTTCTTTTTTGTATATCAGATATCTTTGTTTGAGGATTATCTATTGTACAAGAACAATCCTAACTATGAAAGAATGAGTTGTGCGGAAAGAATAGTGATGCAATTGGGATGCAGGACCACCAACAATTTTGTAGACTGTGGTGTATTTACAATGCGCCACATGGAAACCTACAAAGGTAATGGTGCTGACCTTTGTTGCTTGAGCAATGAAGGGAAGAAACAAAAGAAAGAACTGAATGATCTGCGTATTAAGTATGCTGTGAAGATGCTTTTGTCTGATTGCAACTTGGTGAAGAGTGATATTGATAGGGAAGTGCATCGATTTAGGAACGTACCAGAGGAAGAAAAGAAGCAGCTAAGGAAGGCTGCGTTTGAAACGATCAAGTTGCGTGTCTCGTCCAAGTTGGATGTGTCTCGACCAAGTTCGAAGTGAAACGTTTCAGTTGCGTGCATCGACCAAGTTTGGATTTTAATAAACAGCAACAAGACTGCCATTTTATTATGTTTAGGTGTTTTTAGTTTATTGTCTTAAAAAATGTCGCATATGCTTACCTAGTAACCTTTAATCTAGTTGTGGTGTTTTTAATTTTAAAACATGGTATTATGCATTTTGGTTAGCCCAGTTTGGGTGTTTGTTTAAATGGAATTGTGCGTTAGTACTGATAACAAGACATTTTACTTGTTGATTGTCTGTTGAAAGTGAGTGTTCCAGAATGTGATTTCAAATCACATTTGGGATGTATCACAGCAAATAAGGTACCTTCAATGTGTAAAATGTGAATGATATTTTCCAGTTATACATGATATGTTTTAAAAGAAAACAAATCCCTTCTTAATATACCCAGTATCAGTGATTGATAATCAGGAATATGTGTAAAATGTGTGGGACGTTAGTATTGAATATGAGGAATAAGGATTCTTAAAAAGCTGTTATAAAGGGATTACATTTAAGATAAATCAGATAAGGGGATACACAAAATTACTCTAATACCCTTACACTAAATATCTTATTAATTAATACTATTTATTTTAAACTAAATATTAATTATTTTGATCTAATCTATCAATGTTGATCCAACGGTCGAGATGTGTACCTATTTTACCTATGTTAAGCATGTACACCACTTGAACGCAAAACTATATATATATATATATATATATATATATATATATATATATATATATATATATATATATATATATATATATATATATATATATATATATATATATATATATATATATATATATATATATAGGTTTGGGTTATTCTAAAAAGTGTCTTATAATAGAAAGTGTAATAATTGTGATGCACTAATTTTTGATGCAATAATGTGTATTACTGCGTTGCACCTTCAATTACTGCATCACAGTTATAAAGTTACTGCATGAGACACTTTTTACACTTTTTATTAGAGTAAATATCATTTTTCGTCCCTGTGGTTTGCCGGGTCAATCAAAAATCGTCTATGCCGTGAAATTTCTTCGGGTTTGGTCCCCATGGTTTACAACCCATACGGGTTATAGATATGTGATGAATTGAGTATGATATGATTGACGAGTTTGAGGATATAATCGTAGTAGTGTGTGCTTTAATCGTAGTAGTGTGTGCTTTTCTTTCGGATATTTCATTCATATCCGCCTATCTTAACTCTTCGCCATGAGCATTTCCACATGCTTATGCAAGTACCGCATCTATCTCCGAGATACGCTATTTTATTGCGTAATCTCATTATCGATTGTTGATTTCGCACAATAGTCGTAGTATTGGGAATGATTTGGGATATAAAGGACATATTACTAGCGTGACTAGGCTGAGTGTTTCAAAATTCATTGAACCTCGGCTGAATGTAGCCTGATCACCTACATTCAACCAGGGATAGTTGGACATGGCCTGATCACCTATGTCTGGCTCAGAGGTGAATTTTGTGATACTGAGGGTAGTTACAACAGCATTATGTTCGGGATAGAGTCTGCCTTTAGGAATGATAAGTTGCGTGCACACACAAGCATTGAACTCAACACCTAAGCCTGCATTTGCATACGACACATTGGCATCGCAACACCGTATGAATCGTAATGCTTCTAACACCACTAAACGCCTTCGTTTATGTGGAATTTCTGCTATCGCTGTCGAGCGTATTTTCGCCTTGGGTCGGCTAGACCCTATTGGCATCATTTGAATCCGAGTTGCTTATCGTATTGAGCCTCGTCGATTTTATTGAAAGTATTGGATTTTGGTTTGGACTATTGTTTGAATTTGATTTTGGTCGCGAATGGATTTGATTTCGAACTTTGTAATTGAATTGATTTCCGGATTTCGTCCCAAGTGGACTTTCGATATTTTGAATTCGGTTTTGATCATTATGGATCTGATTCCGACTACGTTGGATTTAACTTTGGATACGTCTGAATTTAATTTTGAGTATATTTTGATTGAACTTCGACTATGTCTCGATGTGACTTTTGGATATTGATGGAATTGATTTTGAGTACGTTCTGGATTTTGAATTCGGATTATGGTATTTTGTGATCTTCGATTTCGTTTCGAATTGTGATTTGGCATTTAGCCTCGTTTCATTCTGCGATCTAGTCACAGTCCCCTCTACTCTAAGCTTGTGCTCGAAACCGTATGATGAATATTGAATTTTAGCCGTAGGTATCTATTCGTTGTTTTGAGCAATTCTCTAATTGAGCCAAATCATCGACGACGTTAAATTCTTAATTCTTAACAACTTGATACACGGTCGAATCTCGTGATATTTCTTGTTTGTTGAGTTGCGAGATTAAGCTAAAATCAAGTTGTTACGAGGTTTAAGGTTTTGGTGATTTTGCTCGAGGATGGGAAAGTTTATTCCATTGAAGTAAGCTACCCAAATGATGATTTTCTTAACCAAGGATGTTTATTTTCTTAATCGATGACATTCACTTCTTTAATCGATGATGTTCGTTATCTTGATCGACATTATTCATTTCTTAGTTGAGGATATTCATTTTTCTCACTCGATGCTGTTTTAGCGACGATGTTCAATTGAGGTTGTACTTTCCACCTCTAACGTACGTATCATGCCGAGTCAATCGACTCTAACCGATTGCTAGTAGCAATCGACATCCTCTTACGGAGTTGTACTTTGAACTTGTTAAATCTCCCAATCAGAAAGGATTTCGTGCGTAACAGAATTCTTAAGATTTTGAGAGGTAACTTGAATCACGATCCTTGGGACAACCGCCTATTTCATTCACTCGTCCCTCGGAAATATTCTTTATCTTTGCTCTCTTATTGGATAGTGAAACTGCCTTGAAAAGTAATTTACAAAATGTTGACATGTTACAAGATGTTTACTGCTATTTCGCAAAAATCAAAATTTTGATTTTTTTTCACTCCTTGATAAAGGATAATTGTTTTCCTTGTTATCTCACAAACCATTTTACGAAATTGTCTCACAAGACGATTTTATAAAATATTTTTGTCATGCTATGGATTTAAATGCAACCTTGCTACTATCCTAAATATCAAAATTTTGATCTAACTACCATTTTATAAACGGTGAAATGTTTCCCTGATACCCTGTAAGTTATTTTGCGAATAGCTTGATAAGACGATTTCATAAAACATTTTACTGCCTTGCTGCAAGATTATGAAATCAAGATAAAAATTGAGAATTGACTTTCCTGTAATTTTTAAATAATGGGTTGTTTTCCTATTATCCTATGAGCCGTTTCACGAATCTTTTTGTCGATTATTATTTTGCTGCTATTGAAGGCTAGACCTTGGGAAACGAATCCCGACCTCTACCTGAGTATCTATTGGTAAATCCTACTTAATCCGTTCACCTCCTGTTGGTCAATTTCTCTCTTACCTACTATTTCGGTTTTCCAATGGCACTGCAAAAGATCCTCTACGGTCACGAGTGTCGATTGCCGACTTGTTGGATAAAGATGGAGATACCCAACTTTCTGATCTTGAAATTGTACGTAATCTATCAAGAAGATCGTTCGAGGGCGGAACGGAGATGCACACTACTTGTGGATGATTAGAAACCCTGATGACGTAAACCTTATGAATTTTTGTCGTATCGATCCTTTCAGATTCTTGCTAGAGTCAGATTGGTAGCTCACACGTCTGAGCTGTCGTCAAAACTCGACAGCATTCACGACGTTCTTATGTCTGCAATCTAAGTGATGACTTGCCATTGAGGCCGTTGTTGTTCCTCTTGGAAAAATTCTACTATCTTAACGTTTGAACCTTGTTGATCTATTGGAATCTTGAACCTTGAAATTTGACGACTTTCATTTAGTCGCATTCCTATCGATAGAGTTCGTCGAAACTCGCTAAAGGATCCTAAACTCGCGTAGTGAACGTGAAGATGAATCCTCGTGCGTATATGCTTATTTCTTTCAGAACCTGATGAGTAACTGGAATTGAATCGTGAGGACACGATTCTTCTAAGGAGGTGGGACTGTGACAACCCGCAAATTTCGGATTTGAAATCCTGCTCGATATATAAGCCTATCTGCAGTCCTTAAGTCATTGATATGTGGTCTTGACTATTTTACGCGAGATTTGACTCTAAAACGAATAAAGCACGAACATTACTTATTTCGGATGACGAGAATTAAAGATATGAGTATCTATAATCAACGTTTACGTAAAAACGTAACTAAAATATATGGAAATACTTTCGGATGCTCGGGAAATAATTATAACACGGTTTATTGGTCCGGTTCTCGGTTCGTTAAAATATATGAGAGATGACAAGATTGGTCCTTGAGGGAGTATTAGGGTTTGCATCTAGTCCCCTTGCACCCCACTCCCCTATAAATACTCTTTTATATAATTTTTAGGGTTTCATTTGTTTTCCCTCTCTCTCTCTTTTCCCAGCCGACACCACCCCACACCCCTCTCCTTCTTCTCCGGCCACTTCCGGCCAATTTCCAGCCACATCGCCGCGAGTCACCACACACCGCCATCACCATATTAACCATCGTCCCATTCTCTTTCTAATGGCATACATCACGCGCTCCCAATCCCACTCAAACATTTATTTCATTTGAGCTCTACATCGAATCCGATGTCCACTCGCATCTTTTCATTGTCTTCGTGCCATCCGAAGACCCAAGGTGGGAAACCCACTGTTTTGTGGTTGTTTATACCACGGTGGGACCCACAACCTACAAGTTATCGAGGGTTATTTAAATCGTGGTTTGGTTAGATCGAGTTTAGTTCTTTCCTTGCTCAAGTTACGCGTGTAAGGATCAAGATAAGGGTTGGTGGTTCGAGTTATACTCGTAAAGACACCACCACCGTCTTCTTTCTCCTCTTCCTTGCGTTGGTAAGCCGAAACCATAAATCCATCGTTATTGTTGTTTGATTTGTTAACCGCGTATATATATGTATATATAACGAGTCGTTAGTTTTCGTGGATGATAACTTTGGTAAAACGAGATCTATTTCCAAATGGAATTGAAAACAGAATAATTCATGTTATTAAGTTTTGCGAATGACGAAATGATTGAAATCACGTTTTTAATCTGTTTTGTGTGGTAAGATTTGTAAGAAAGTGGTGTTGTTTGATTCGGTTTTGTCTCGGCTCGAGTGTAAAACTCGTATGGGTCTTGGGAATTGATTCTTAGCTTTTCCTTGTATCTCGGTTTAGATTTGGATTGGTTTTACATGGGTTAGATTGTTTGTTAGGGCTGTGTCTTTGACTTGAGTCAGTCACCACACAAATAGGGTGCGTTGGATTAGTAGTCGAGACAAAGAGAGTGCTGTAAGGGTTGTTTGACTTGAATTGTGTTACAAATAGATGGCAAAAATCAGTTAGGGTGTTTGTTTATTATGGATTAGCAAAATAGTCACAAGAGTAAATTGTTATTGACAAGGGTGAGTTTAATTGTCTAAATTTGGTATAATGGGGTCAAACGGTTACCGCTAAATGCGTATGGTTATAGTGTCAAAATAGTTAGTGTATACTAGTAATGGTGTTGGCAAGAATATAGTTTATTTGTGACAATTGATGGGTAATTTTATTAAACTTGGTAATAAGTTTAGTTATTAACATATGTTTACCATCGAAGTTTATTGTTTTGACTCTTGATACATTGGTACGTTTCGGACTATAATTGGGATTGTGACATGGATATGATTAACATGAATACTTAACAGATTTTATAATTGGGACTTTGACTTGGATCATTGGATAAATATTGGTCAATACGGATATTTAATGGATTGAAACTATTGGATGTTTATTTGATTTGGACATTGGACCTTGGACGATATGGACTTATTGGACTTGAAACGAATACAATATATTAGACTCGTAACGAATTTAATATATTTGATTCGTAACGGATACACAATAAGTAAATAATGTCTAATAAACAATGAATACTCTATTAGTTTTCTATTAACTTGTCGGGAAATGTTGTTTGAGGAAATTGAATTAATTAAGTCTTTTGACTTGGGAAAGTTATATAAGTGGACGCGTCATGCCGAAATTTATAAAACTTTCTAAACTTACGTTTTTATTTCCAAACTTACAATTTTATTTCTAAACCTTTTTAAGATTATTTTTATAAAACCCGGCAAAGTATTTAAAAGGAATACTTTTATTAAATCGTTAAAACTCTTTCATATTAGAGTTATTAACTTGTGTTTTCCTTATAAAACTTATTGAGCTATTTTAAACCATTTGGGATTATGGGATAAATACCGAAACTACCGATATTTTATATTAAATAGTTAGTAAGCGTCATTTTTCTAGACTTTCTTTGATTAACTTGAGTTCTATTTAATATCTATCAACTATGTCGATATTAATTCCTTTTTGGCGTGAGTTGTATGTCAATGTTTATTCCTCTTTGGCGTGAGTTATATGTCGATATCTTTTCCTCTATTGGTGTGAGTTGTACGTTGAAGTAATTATCATTTTGGTATGAGTTGTATTTTGAGTCTAAATCTTCTTACCACACCACACGAAACATAAGCTTTCTTACGAAACATTGATACTTAACTTTTTATAAGTAATGATTTGAGTAATCCACGAAAACTATGACACATCGTCTTTTATAGACTTTATTATTGTACGAACTATATTTTGAGATTATCGTATGCGTATTAGGAAGTACTCTCGTGTTCGTACTACTTGGTGCCGTCGTGCCCATCTTTTGGATATCGTTGCGATTAGCTTTTGATGCCAAGTTGTGTCGATTGTGATTCTTGCATTGCTGTGGCTAAGGTGAGTTCATAGCCCCCTCCTTTTAAATAAGTTTTCATAACTACCTTTGGGGGAGAATACATGCTCTTTTACTAAATGAAATGATTACTTACTTGAGTACGTGAATGATTTGATTTAGTTGAATGATTGATTGATTGATTGATTGATTGAGTGATTTATCGAAGTATTTGAATTAAGTATTTGAAGGCATTATGTGCTTGCCTGTTTATATGAGAGCTTTCTAGCTCAAACTGTTTTACTTGGACCTGCTACTGTTTCGTTTTGCTATTGTGTGGACTAGTTCTAGGGTAGACGGTGGTAGTCGTTGACCTAGAGCTAGGGCGTTTGACCCTAGTTTGGAATAGACGCTATCGCGGCCTAGATTTGGGGCAGTCTTGGGTGGTTCCTTGCTGTAGCCTGACTAGTGACCGCTGAGAGGCCTGCTCACTATGACCATTCATCTTTCCTAAGATGATAAACGATTGATTGATTGAGATTGAGATTGAGATTGAGATTGTGATTGTGAGTCTATACCTACTCTAGTTACACATAGCGCTAAAACTTTTCAGGTCCCAAACTGTTTTTGTAACTTAAACTCTATGAACTCACCAGCGTAAGCTGA
>LBNU01029970.1:51457-63610 GCA_014162995.1 Artemisia annua | reverse complement strand
AAAGAGAGAAGATATTTGTCCCCATGATGTAACTATAGAAAACTATCAAAAGAAACAAAGATCATTGAAGACAAGCTGGCTGAGAGAAGAATGATTCACAAAGGAAAAGAAGACAGCTAATTCTCATGATCAGATTATGGTGATTGTTCCTGAAACATTATTATATGTTGAAGTCCTATTTAAGCTAGACAACCATCATGGACTGGGAAGATTTACCACGATAAATTTGGAAAGGCTTGGAATATAATCAAGGTCTGGAGAGATCAGCAGTGTACAAAGGATGAGGATTTAATAAGAACCATTCACAGAGAAGAACTTAGACAGATATGGGAGTTTGTCAAGAAAACTTAAAAACAAAAAAGAAACAAGATGTGAAGAACAAGAGTTTGTGGGTTGAATTACATAGGTTATTATAAACCTGATCCAGCTAATATCCCGTTGGAACTTCAGATGTGGATGATTGCTCAACTGTATGGAAGTTTTATGATAGCTGCAATGATACATCAGCATATCAACAAAGGTGGAATGGATGCTTTTTATGCTTGCAGAAAAAGAATATCTTTGATGCTAGTTTACTTGGGTGGTGTTGATATCTACAAAGATCAATGATGTGAAGAACTACAGAGCAGTTAACGATCTCGTTGAAAGAATTTTTGCTCAGTATACACAGAGCATGTCATGGCCCATTCCTGAAGAAACCAAAATGATAAGGTGGTTTGGAGGGAGCAGGGGTTTAGCTTATATGTTTTTCATTATGTTATAAAAAACCTTTTTGGTAAGTACTATATATTCACCTTTTGTGAGATTTACAACTGTTGTTTGTACAATAAGTTAATGCTGCTATTATTAAGTTAATGCTGCTATTATTAAGTTACTACTGCTATTACATAAGTTATTTGCATTTTCCATAATTTATCGATGTATATGCACTTACAGGCACTTTAGTAACACGTTGCTTCATTAAGTTTGAAATTTGAGCCTTTAGAAAGTTCAAGTAACACTACAATGTGACTATTTTGAATGTATTGGTCACATATAATACCCTTATAACAGTGGCCATAATATATTTAGTATAGCACATTCTGTGATATGGTGTGACTAATTGTAAAGCCCTATAGTCAGCATGATCGTGTTCAATTAAATTGACTATACACAATTACGGATTTTGGCAAAGCAAACAAAACCACCTAAACTTTAGACACACATAATACACTTAGCGTGACGCATATGTGTCGAATTTTCGTTACACTTAATCATGTTTGTCATGGTTTAGTGTGACCATACATGCACATTTGGTCACACTCTTCAAGTCTGTGACATATATTTGTCACTCTTAAATGGCATTTTTCGTGACCTAACTGCTTCAAACTGAATTTTTTCGTTGTCACCACATTTAAAATTCATCAATGTGGCTAACATATTTCAGGCAAAAGAATAGCAGTCACGTTTATATAATGTGTGACAAACTTGACCTTATAATTTAGCCACATTACACAAAGTACTTCGTGTGACCCAAATCATATCTTCTTTTGTCAGCCAGCTGTTCAATTGTGTGACATATATTTGGTCACATATGTACTATCCTATAGCGTGAACTAATGTTTCGAGCTGATTTGCATCGTCACACGTCCCAAATTAAACATGACTTAAATGATGGAAAAAATATTTACCAAGTTACCCTCGTAGGTCACCAATATATATAACGAAATGCGTGACAAAATATTTTAACCGAAATGGTCACAACCAAATCAGATCAAGTGTGGCTTTTTATTTAAACGGCGGTACATTTAGTCACCAAAATGTCACAGTGTGACCATTCAAAAACCGACGCATGTGGACGAAAGGTCATTTTTTGGCGTAGTGGATATAATATATATATATATATATATATATATAGTATATATATATTATATATTAATATATATAGTATATTAATATATATATATATTATTTTAATATTATTATAATATATATATATAATATATATATATATATATATATATGATGGATGTGTAATATAATAAATAGAATCACGAGAACGAAATAATAAAGTTAACGATAAATATTAGACTATTAATTTAGTATAATATTGTCGGAAATCTTATTATACTTTTATCGTATAAAAGAAATAATCAAGTTAAAAAGAGATTGTTTTACGAATTATAACGAGCGTTTGGAAATAAAACGAGACTTTGCGAGTTATAAGATATTCGAGGGCACTTAAAGCCAAGTTCGCCCATTTTATTTTTGTTGACTATTGGTGCTAGTCACGGATATTTGACGACAATACACAAATCTATATAACTATCTAGCTTGTTTAGTCGACAGGCTAAATAAGACTTATATAGTTATATCGAAGGGTTTATTATCGAATATTGCCTTAGGTCGTGGTAGGAGTTTGAGAGTAGTAAGTAATAAATATTTTCAGGAAGTTTATCGAATTGACGAATTTGATAAGTTTCGGGAATCTATTTAAACCACTTATTAAACTCAAGAACTTATCATGTAGAATTCTATGTGTTATGTGATTTAGGTTTTGGGTATAATCTTAGAAGAATATATTAGGTAAATAAATTATGGAGGATTATCAAGTCGACGGATTTGATAAGCTTCGATGGCTTATTTCAGTAATATATTGGACTAATATTAGACCCGTAGGTTGCTTTTATTATATCTTATGGTTGTGATTTCTTGGTTGTGTTGTGTCGACTCTCCACCCGCATGGATAACAAACACCAAATCAATATGAGAATAACAAGAGAAATGGATTTTTGGAAAGTAAAAATGGATATGTTCGGGATTGGGAATAATTGATTTTTGAGGAAATGATCCTGAAACGAGTTTATATTGTTAGGAAGTGCCGAGTCCGTAGTTGCTGTCTTTTGAGTTGTGATACGTCTTACCACTACCGATTTCTTGTGCTGATATCTGGACTTGAGGTGAGTCATAGCCCCACTTTTACTCTTGAACTTTGTTTTCAATGCTTGGGGTGAGAAACATGCAAATTGTTTTATGTGGACTATTATCGCTTTTATTTAAAACTTGCTATGCTTATAGAACTAGGTAGGTAACATCAACCCTAGCCACATAGTGAATCTGGTTATCGCGTGTAGTCTAGATATGGTTAGATGAGATTGGAAGTAACATCAACCCTAGTCACATAGTGAATCTTGTTATCGCGTGTGAACTAGACATGGTTAGATGAAGAGAATGGTTTGTTAAGGATTATGTGGTTGGACTATAGCGTGCATCTATAGGATTTCTTGCGTTGTGGTTTGAGACCTAGTCTAGCTAGCAAGCATTTTGCGTATATGTCCACTTGATTTGATTATGAATGTAAACCTATGATCTCACCAGCGAAAACTGACTTTTAGCGCGTTTTCTCAGGTAATTAAGAATGTTGGGAGATGCATGCTTGGAAGGCTTGGCAAGGCGATTTGGTTTAAGGATCTTCTTTTCTAAAAACTCTGATATGTATTGGGGACCTACGTTTATTTCTTTTGGGCCTTACTTTGATAAATATGGGATGAATGTAAATTTTAAAACCCCGTTTGGATGTGTTTTTACTTATGTTTACTTTATCTCGTTCTATTATGACTTGTGTTGGATACCAATCCCCGTAGCACCCCGAAAGTTTGAATAGTCTTCCGCTGTACCAAATTTTGGGGGTGTTACAACTGACCCATTAGTCTGATTGTTACTCCGTGTTTATTTTTAAAAGTTGATTCATTAGAAGGTCTTATAACAATTAATTAAATTACCTCTGTTGAATAGGGGGATAATACATCCACCACTTTGCCAACGTACCCACCGTCATTCCATTTCACGCCATTTCAATGTAAGTTACATGCTCAGGTAGCCATCTTTAAAAACCTTAGAACAAAAGATAGCACATTCAAAACAAAGTAAAAAAAACTAATGGAAACACAATTTAAATGGACAGAATCAATGAAACTAATGGAAGCAGAGAATATGATATTTTTATATATTGACATGCTTGTTGGCTGTGTTTAAGGACAAACATTCAATAATTGATTATGGTTTTCTATTAATAGTAATAATATCATCTCAAAGTTCATGCTATTCATATAATGAGATACTCATGGACCAAAGACTATCAAATCAAAGTACCTCATGCCCTTTACAGGTGGTCAAAAGAGTATATTAGGAGTCATCCGGTGCAAGAACCAAACCATAGCGACTTTTCTTTAAAAGCTTTTTCTTCTTGTCTTCTTCGGGCTTAATAATGATATGAGATATAATAGCATTCACCTGTAACAAAATATACAATGTTATGTGCTAACTACTATGTAAATTAAGCAATAAAAAAAAATCTCATTTGTATTACTACATTAAATAGTATGAAGTTGTGCACTATATCGTTACAATTTCTTTAAATACGATCAATATAGCTAATACTCACTTTCATATGCTGCTCCAATACTGCAAAAATCATCAAATAAACATGCAAATCAAATAAATAAAATAAAATCATTTGAAAAAAGCCTCAATCTTTGGATCACATGGGGGTGTTTGGGAGTGCTTACCAAAACTGCTTATTTACTCATTGCTTTAAATATTGTAACCTCAAACGGTTTATTTAGAATAGTCCATTCAAACGTAATAAACCGATAAATAGTAGTAACCTCGATGCTTATTAATCAAAAAGTCAATGATGAGTACTATAACTATCATATTACCGACATTCAAATCTCGAATTACAACCAAAAAACACAAACCCAATCAGCCATAATTGAAACCGACGGCCAAATATCGTTTTTAGCACTCTAACACCATCAAAACCGGCAAAAACCAAATCCACTATATTCACAAAAGCCCCAAATTCACAAAAGCAGTTTCCCCCCAATTTTTTAGGGTTTTGATACAATAATGAGTAAATAAGTAATCAATCACATCAAATATATAAAATCCATACTAATATCAGATACAAATAAACATTAAAATAAGCAAATCATACCTGTTGAGGAGAGGATGTAAACGAAACTGATGTGTGGTGTTTTTGAATCGGCCATCCCATTATCGATTGTGTCAAAACTGGTTTGTGATGTTAATGCGTGAATCAAAGAAAAAGAGAACATTGAATGTGGAATTATTTTAGGATATCATTGATGAGGAGCGTGGAGAGGAAGCTGTAACTGAAGAGGAGCGTAGAGAGGAAACTTAATGAAGCCCTTTACTACTTTGCAAAAATAGATTCACAGACCTTATTGACTTTCTCCACTTCCTTCACAAAAACTATTGCATGAAGCGCTTGTACTTTGAAGCTAAATTAGGAAATACACGTCAGAACATTAAACCAATTTTTAATGCTTGGAGCTTAAAGGACTTGTAAAAAAGCTTATTTTATTATATAGTATAGATAAATTATTAAAGCTGTACATAATTGACAAAATAGACAAAAACTAGGCTATCGAGTTCCAACACTATTAGTGTCGTTTAGGAAAATCGTAAAATTATAGGAAAGTTGTTTAATTGATTATTATTATGGATTAGACAAAATCGTGAATAATCTTATCTAATACAATCTAGATTTAAAAATAATTATTTTGTTAAAATAGGATGCTTAGGTAATTAGATGCATATACATAACCGTGCATCCCTAATCTTGTACATGCAACATAATATATATTCCAGCTAAAAATTATACATATATTAGATGCATTTCATCAAGTTAGATGAATCCTATGTATTTTTCGTCATTTGCAGGCCAAATTTGTTGCCAGTACTACTTTGCATCGTTTTCACTTCAAAATCACTTTCGAAACTAATTGTGGGGCATCTAAATGAATAGAGATGCATCTATTTCAAGTCGATGCATCTCAAATATGCCGTTATAGTCATTTCTCATTCTTCTCATTTTAAGATTTTTTTTCTCACCGGATCCTTATCCATATTTTGAATTCATAATTGTTCCGTTCAATTTTCATTTTTATAATAAATTACAATTAGCATCTTATCTTCTTGCTAATATAATATTTTGAAATTATTATATTTACGAAAAACGGCAAAGACAACTATTATCATTTTTCCAAAACAATTACTCCCTTCATCTCAAAATAATTGTCAGCAGATAAAAATCATATAGTTTAATAAAAGTGAGACCACTTCAGTATTCAACCACTCAAATAGAATATTCCTTTACTAAATTCTTTAGTTTTTACTTAAAAAGGAAAGTGGACAATAATTTTGAGACATCTCAAAATAAAAATATGGACTATAATTTTAAGCCGGGGGAGTATTTCTTTTTGTTGAATGTTGATTTGTATTAGATGACTTTTAATTTATTAACAATAATGACTGAACCGATTAACTAAAAACACATTCGGGCAATTATAGTCTTATAATTTGTACCTAGGTATAATGGTAAGTCTAGGTCGTCTATGATAATTAGTTTGTGATTAAGAAAAAAACGCACACAAGGTAATTATGATTCTTACAGGTCAAAATACCATGACTTGATAAAAGATGAAATCGACCAAATTGTAACCAATGATTTTAAAGCATTTGTCTAGAACTATGATCGCTATGCTAGCGAAGTGTTTAAATGTTTGGATTAGTGATAGTAATACGCACAAAGTCTAAATCACACAAATCACGAGTTAAGTGGTCATATCATAAACTTTGCATATATAATGGTTTTAAACATGAACCATTTCAACCTAAGATTATTACTAAAAACCAAGTCGTCACGTTCTATTTCTGAGAAATATGATTTAGCCAATGTGTTCAAAAGAGCCACTACAAGAAAAAATGGCTTTCGTGACGACATTTTTTTGTCACTATTTAGATGAAAATATAAGTTATGGTCATTATTTTTGGTCATTGTTAAAAAATTAGTGACGAAACTTTAAGTGGTCACTGATAGTCACTAAATTATATGCAAGGTATTTTAGGTCTAGAATAGTGATGAGAAATTGGTCATTAAACATTAGCGACGAAAATTTGGTCACTACTTCACACATTGCTAATTTTATAAAATGATTAAAAATAAGGGCAATTAGATATATACTTACTAAAACTTGCGTATTCGTATATCTATCCAAAAATCGTAAACACTATCACAGGCGTTACGAATAAAATACTTGTATTATAAAAAATATATATATGCAAAATTGGAAATATATAACTTTCTTTAATGCAATTCTCCTGATGAACATAAAGTTTCGAACATAATATGGAAGTTACTATAGTCTCCAATAACTGAGATGTTTATGATTTTTTAGCATGAACATATTAGTAGTTATTAGACAATTGTTTGATAAAATGCCTCAGTGGAAAACTTGGTAGTTGTAACTAGTAAGACAAGTGTTTGATGAAATGTCTCAATTAAAAAGGAAGCTGCTGACTGGATCAAGTGTTTGATGTAACTAGTTCGGACTAAACGTCACCGTTAAGAGAGATAGAAGGTTATCTTATTTATAGATGAGAAAAGTTCAATGTAGATTCAACATTCTCTAAAGATCAAATGAACCAATTTTGGCCATCTATGTTTTCATTAAAAAAAAAAGAAAAAAAAAAAAAAACAAACAAACAAACTTTCACAATTTTTTATTAAATTAAATATCTCACAAACCGTTAATCGATACGAAAAATGAATCATACCATCGTAACGAGAATCTAATCATATTTCTATAGACTAGCACTTCGATATACTTTCGACGAACTTTTTTTTTATTATTATTTTCTCAGTTACGTTTGAAAAAATGACATGTGATTTGTATCACATATCACAAATCACATGTGATTTATGAAATCACATGAGATTTTTCCAAACGTAACTGGAAAAAAAATCGAAAAATGTTCGTTGAAAGTATATGGAAGTGCCTATCTATTGAAAGACAAAAAAATACTCATCGCGATGGTGTAATTTTTTTCACTTGACAATTACCGTTTGCAAGATATTTTATTTTTTAAAAAAGATGTTGAAAGTGACTTTTTTATTTTAATGAAAAAATAAGTAGCTAGGATTGGTTCACTAGATTTTTAGATAATTTTGCTTCTACATTGATCTCAACTCATTTATATAGTGTATAGTGTTATGACTAATTAATGACTTTTATTTGTAGTGCGTTATTTTATTTATTTTAAATAAATTAAAAGATAGTTTTAAATTAATGGGTTTATGATTTTGTGTTATATTATAGGTAATAAATTATTAAAATAATTGACGAAATAAGACAAAAACTAGGCTATCCCAACACTACTAGTGTCGTTTAGGAAAATCGTAAAATTACTGGAAAGTTGTTTAATGGATTATTATTACGGACAAAACCGTTAATAATATTATCTAATACAGTCTTGATTTAAAAATAACTATTTTGTTAAAATAGGATGCTTAGGAAATAGGAAAAACATGTGGGTTTTGGATTGTATAATATGTTAAAGAGATTAGCATCTTATCTTCTTACTAATATAATATTTTGAGATTATTATATTTAAAAAAACAACAAAGACAACTATTATCAATTTTTCAAAACAATTAACTTTTTGTTGAATGTTGATGTGTATTAGATGTTTTTCAATTTATTAACAATAATGACTAAACCGATTAACTAAAAAAACATTCAGGCAATTATAGTCTTATAATTTGTCCGTAGGTTTAATGGTAAGTCCAGGTCGTCTTTGAGAAGTAGTTTGTGATTAAGAAAAAAACGCCCACAAGGTAATTATGATTGTCACGGGTCAAAATACCATAACTCGATAAAAGATGAAATCGACCAAATTGTAACCAATGATTTTAAAGCATTTGTCTAGAACTATGATCCCTATGCTAGCGAAGTGTTTAAATATTTGGATTAGTGATAGTAATACGCACAAAGTCTAAATCACACAAATCTCAAGTTAAGTGGTCATATCATGAACTTTGCATATATAATGGTTTTAAACATGAACCCTTTCAACCTATGATTATTACTAAAAACAAAGTCATCACGTTCTATTTCTGAGAAATATGATTTAGCCAATGCGTTCAAAAGAGCCACTACAAGAAAAAATGGCTTTCGTGACGACATTTTTTTGTCACTATTTAGATGAAGATATAATTTATGGTCATTATTAATAACTTTCATTTGTAGCGTGTAAAAAANCAAAGGTCTGAGATAGGGATGATTCTTGCGAAATTATACAAATCACATGGATGATTTTTGTAGCTTACTCTTAAATAAATTAAAAGATAGTTTTAAATTAATAGGTTTATGATTTTGTGTTATTTTATAGATAATAAATTATTAAAGCTGTACATAATTGACAAAATAGACAAAAACTAGGCTATCGAGTTCCAACACTATTAGTGTCGTTTAGGAAAATCGTAAAATTATAGGAAAGTTGTTTAATCTTTTATTATATAATAAAAGAATTACACAATTTCGGAGTTTTTTTACAAAACAATCTAAGTGAAAAAAAAATTGGACCAATTGGAATGCTCGATTTTGACACATAAGCGAAATCGAGCAATATGATTGGCCAATAAAAAGTTAAAATTGAATTGATTTTAGTCAAACTTTAATAAATTTGGTGTAGAATTTGATTGAAGAAAAAAACACATAAAAATATAGGTGTCAAATTTATGAAAATAGAAACTTAAAATAAGAGGAAGTAATTAATAAAACATTAGTGGTTGAATTTTAAATATATTATATGGAGTTAAGTGTAAAATTATAAATCTCCATGTTTTATGTTTTTTGATAACTCTATATACAAATAACCCCTTACACTTTATATTCCCTACACTTTATAGTATGAACTTTGTTTACAATTACATGAGTATTAGTATTGGTTTGAGACTTCCATCCATTAAACTTACAAAATTTTATAAACGTACGAATTAGTTTTAATATACGTTAAATACTTTTAAAATAAATATTAGTTTTAAATTTCATCTATTAAAATATCTTTTTACTATGTACGTTAAATATAAATAAGAACTCATGTTATCCTATTTAAAAGTTTAACCTATACGTACACGGTTTGAATATTAAAAACAGTTAAATTATTCTTAACGGTAATATAAATATCAAATGGTAAGTACGAGTTACTGTGATATGAAAATAAATATACGCGATTGTACTTATAACGACTCATGTAATTATTATTTAAAGTTTATATACGGATATCCGGAAAAGCATTTTTAAAAACTTCATCAACGCTCATAATGTGCTACTAAACTCGCACATTTTGTACAACATGATATCAATAGTTAAAGTTAAATAACAACATCAACCTCAACATTAACATCTATTTCAACTAAACAAAGTTAAATCTTCATCCAATAAAATTTTTACAAAATATTAATTGATATTAATATATAATGAAAAGATCATGCATACTTATTAGTTGTACTTATATCATAATTTTCACGGGTAAATTCTTATATATCCATATAGTAAAGAAAATTTTAAAACAAATTTGATTTATGTGTAAATCCATGTGATCAAAGAACCTTTAGCCCAATAACATTATAAGGAGACACGCTCAAGAATCCAATAAAAGGTCGATGCCACAGTTATATTTACAATTTCTGCTAACTATTTTTTTTTTATTTTCGCATATATTGATGCTCTAACTTTTTAAAATATACATAAGATTTTCTGTTTTTAACGGTAATACTATATAATTAAATTTTTCTGAAAACCCTGTGCGTGCACGGGTATTATAACTAGTTGATTATTATTATGGACTAGACAAAATCGTGAATAATCTTATCTAATACAATCTAGATTTAAAAATAATTATTTTGTTAAAATAGGATGCTTAGGTAATTAGATGCATATACATAACCGTGCATCCCTAATCTTGTACATGCAACCGGGGGAGTATTTCTTTTTGTTGAATGTTGATGTGTATTAGATGAATTTTAATTTATTAACAATAATGACTGAACCGATTAACTAAAAACACATTCGGGCAATTATAGTCTTATAATTTGTACCTAGGTATAATGATAAGTCTAGGTCGTCTATGATAATTAGTTTGTGATTAAGAAAAAAACGCACACAAGGTAATTATGATTCTCACGGGTCAAAATACCATGACTTGATAAAAGATGAAATCGACCAAATTGTAACCAATGATTTTAAAGCATTTGTCTAGAACTATGATCGCTATGCTAGCGAAGTGTTTAAATGTTTGGATTAGTGATAGTAATACGCACAAAGTCTAAATCACACAAATCCCAAGTTAAGTGGTCATATCATAAACTTTGCATATATAATGGTTTTAAACATGAACCATTTCAACCTACGATTATTACTAAAAACCAAGTCGTCACGTTCTATTTATGAGAAATAGGATTTAGCCAATGTGTTCAAAAGAGCCACTACAAGAAAAAATGGCTTTCGTGACGACATTTTTTTGTCACTATTTAGATGAAAATATAATTTATGGTCATTGTTAAAAAATTAGTGACGAAACTTATAAGTGGTCACTGAGTAGTCACTAAATTATATGCAAGGTATTTTAGGTCTAGAATAGTGATGAGAAATTGGTCATTAAACATTAGCGACGAAAATTTGGTCACTACTTCACACATTGCTAATTTTATAAAATGATTAAAAATAAGGGCAATTAGATATATACTTACTAAAACTTGCGTATTCGTATATCTATCCAAAAATCGTAAACACTATCACAGGCGTTACGAATAAAATACTTGTATTATAAAAAAAATATATATGCAAAATTGGAAACATATAACTTTCTTTAATGCAATTCTCCTGATGAACATAAAGTTTCGAACATAATATGGAAGTTACTATAGTCTCCAATAACTGAGATGTTTATGATTTTTTAGCATGAACATATTAGTAGTTGTAAGACAAGTGTTTGATAAAATGCATTAGTGGAAAACTTGGTAGTTGTAACTAGTAAGACAAGTGTTTGATGAAATGTCTCAATTAAAAAGGAAGCTGCTGACCGGATCAAGGTAGTTTTAGGGAAAATTAGGTCAGAGTTTTGTTCGGACTAAACGTCACCGTTAAGAGAGATAGAAGGTTATCTTATTTATAGATGAGAAAAGTTCAATGTAGATTCAACATTCTCTAAAGATCAAATGAACCAATCTTGGCCATCTATGTTTTCATTACAAAAAAAAAAAAAAAAAAAAAAAAAAAAAAAAAAAAAAAAAAAAAAAAAAAA
>LBNU01029970.1:15405-51297 GCA_014162995.1 Artemisia annua | reverse complement strand
AAACCGTTAATCGATACGAAAAATGAATCATACCATCGTAACGAGAATCTAATCATATTTCTTTAGACTGGCACTTCGATATACTTTCGACGAACTTTTTTTTTATTATTATTTTCTCAGTTACGTTTGAAAAAATGACATGTGATTTGTATCACATATCACAAATCACATGTGATTTATGAAATCACATGAGATTTTTCCAAACGTAACTGGAAAAAAAATCGAAAAATGTTCGTTGAAAGTATATGGAAGTGCCTATCTATTGAAAGACAAAAAAATACTCATAGCGATGGTGTAATTTTTTGCACTTGACAATTACCGTTTGCAAGATATTTTATTTTTTAAAAAAGATGTTGAAAGTGACTTTTTTATTTTAATGAAAAAATAAGTGGCTAGGATTGGTTCATTAGATTTTTAGATAATTTTGCTTCTACATTGATCTCAACTCATTTATATAGTGTATAGTGTTATGACTAATTAATGACTTTTATTTGTAGTGTGTTATTTTATTTATTTTAAATAAATTAAAAGATAGTTTTAAATTAATGGGTTTATGATTTTGTGTTATATTATAGGTAATAAATTATTAAAATAATTGACAAAATAAGACAAAAACTAGGCTATCCCAACACTACTAGTGTCGTTTAGGAAAATCGTAAAATTATAGGACAGTTGTTTAATGGATTATTATTACGGACAAAACCGTTAATAATATTATCTAATACAATCTTGATTTAAAAATAATTATTTTGTTAAAATAGGATGCTTAGGAAATAGGAAAAACATGTGGGTCTTGGATTGTATAATATGTTAAATTAGCAATATGTTAAATTAGCATCTTATCTTCTTACTAATATAATATTTTGAGATTATTATATTTAAAAAAACGACAAAGACAACTATTATCAATTTTTCAAAACAATTAACTTTTTGTTGAATGTTGATGTGTATTAGATGTTTTTCAATTTATTAACAATAATGACTAAACCGATTAACTAAAAACACATTCAGGCAATTATAGTCTTATAATTTGTACGTAGGTTTAATGGTAAGTTCAGGTCGTCTTTGAGAAGTAGTTTGTGATTAAGAAAAAAACGCCCACAAGGTAATTATGATTGTCACGGGTCAAAATACCATAACTCGATAAAAGATGAAATCGACCAAATTGTAACTAATGATTTTAAAGCATTTGTCTAGAACTATGATCCCTATGCTAGCGAAGTGTTTAAATATTTGGATTAGTGATAGTAATACGCACAAAGTCTAAATCACACAAATCTCAAGTCAAGTGGTCATATCATGAACTTTGCATATATAATGGTTTTAAACATGAACCTTTTCAACCTATGATTATTACTAAAACCAAGTCATCACGTTCTATTTTTGAGAAATATGATTTAGCCAATGCGTTCAAAAGAGCCCTTTCAACCCATCCTCTAAAAATTCAATTGCCACAAGTCTTTTTATCAAGTTTACTCATAGTTGTCAATAATGAAAAACACATATTCGTACACTAACATATTTGAATAAATCATTAGTGGAAGTCGTTTTAACCTATAAATCCATTTCATGATTTATCAACAAAATAATTAGACATGTTTAAATTCAACCAAATTAATATGTTAAACCACAAGCATTACTAAAAGTTACAAACACTCTTATTATCATAGCTGACATGGTTCAGTTTTGATAATCGATATCCAGCAAAAATTGTGTAAAATAATTTTTAAATAAAGAGAGAAGCTTCTGTAAATGCCAACATTCTAGGTTGATTAGTCAAGTTACGTGTTTCAAAATAGCAAGAAAGGGTTTTGGTTGTAAAATAGCAACATACTTTTACAAATGTACCGAGTTAGTACGTGTACTATTTTTTGTTCCAGTTAATGTAACGTACTTTCATGTTTTGTTCCAATCTAGTACGTGATGATCATGTGTCACGTTATAAAAGATGACACGTGTCAGACTTTCAGCTATGCCACATCATCATCACGTACTAGATTGGAACAAAACATGAAAGTACGTTACATTAACTGGAACAAGTACATGTACTAGCTCGGTACATTGAAAAAGTATGTTGCTATTTTACGACCAAAACCCTACAAGAAAATATATTTATAATGAGTGAGGTTTTAGTGACACAAAAAAGTATTACAAAATCTAACATTTTAAAACACTTTTTAAAGTAAGAACTTAAAATTTTAAGATTTAATAACACTTTTTATGTGCAAGACATATTTTAAAAAGCAAAAAATGTATCCTAACACTTTTTTTTTGTCACTATACAAGGACTTACCTACTCAACTTCTACCTACATTTTTGAAGTGTAAGAGAAGCACATAAAAATTTTAGTAACATTTATTTTATAATTTTGTTGACACTCTTTTACTTTTAGTGATATAACTTTTAACTTTTAATATTGGAGATGCAATTTTCCTTCATTACAACACTCTATTTATGTAGGCACAGATATTGCGGTAACCCGTAGGGTAAATGATACCTGTCATCATTTGATATTGTACTTTTGCGACTACTCCTAGCATGACACGAACATACTTTCGGGAGAATAGGGATAATAACTGTTTTGTTCTTTTACCAACTAAAGTAATATTTTGACTTTGTGATAAGTACCTTTGACTTATCTCTTCAAAATATTTCACTCCTATTTCTCAGAGACTTCTCATTATTCTGAAATGAATAAGTCTCAGAATGTCTTCATATTATTGAGGAGATCTTCAGGGAGTCAGTATGTTATTGTCATTAAACATCAACTCCATCATCCTAATCCTGCTCCTTGCCTTCGCTCTCTGAGTTCCTCCTAGACTGTGATGAATCTTTCTTCTACACTTTAAAAAACTTATTGAGGATGACTCCTTGAATGTATTATAACATTAAGATACTTGTATTCACTTCATTCAAATCTATATTTTAAGGGAAGTGGGTACTAAATTGACCCGACAATTGATTCATATGATATATTCATAGTGAAAAAAGAAAACAAAAAAACAAACATAGGGTCATTTCTCGTTATAAACTAATTTATGTAATGAAGACTATGATTACCCACACCTGTCATTAAAATTATAATCCAAATGGGTATATTTTAAAGATCAGGCTGATGCAGGTCCATTAGGCCTGACATTACCGACTCGGTCCAATATTCCTAGCAAAACCTTCTGCTATTGCAGGTCCATTAGGCCTGACATTACCGACTCGGTCCAATATCCCTAGCAAAACCTTCTGCTATTGCATATCAGAGGCCAGGTAACAAACACTCGAACCTTTGTGCAAGATTGCATGCATAATGAAAGGTATATATTGATGCGTGAGATTGCACCCTCGCAAAAAGGTTTTACTTCTCAAGGGATCTTGAGAAGCTTGCAATCCCCACCAGGCAGTGTACCTGACCGATGTAGTATAGTGTAGTGGCAAGTACCGGGGGATTGATCGTTCTCTAGGGGAATAGTATCGTTAGGATTGAAAAACTAATCTAATAGGTCTAAGGGTGAGGGAAAATTCTTTTTGTATTTTTTATATTTTAATGAAAGCACGTAAAATCTCGGATTTTGAAGGAGTGGGCGGAATTAGTTGCTAGTCAACTAACCCAAATAACTACAATGCAAATAAAATAAAATAAACTGAAAATAAATTGGTTGTGAAAACTAATATGGAGAGAAGTGTGTTTACTTAAATTTCCTTACTCCCTAACTGTCTTTTACCTATTGATTAGTGTGTATTAATTGCGTGGATGACGGATTGTATTCCTTAATACCAGTCGTGGGGGTGTGTACGGACTTCCCCAACTCTATAAGCTCCTACTTCACTCCTATGTCGAGCCGGCTAAGAAGCTCCTAACATGGGATCACTAGAATTCGCTCATGCATTAAATACAATCAAATAACCTTAGTACACCTTGGTTCATGTTTCTTAAGACGTTCAAGCATGTTACCAATTGGAATTCTGCCAGTTTTCTTAAGCTTAACATCGATAAACATTCATCCAATACAATCAATAACACACCATTCAATCAATAATCAATAGTTAGGTTTCATTAGATCTAAGCAAACACAAAGAAAACCTAGCCTAGCATGTTAAACAAAAGACAAGAACAAGATAGAATCAAACAACAGATAGACATATTGAATGATTAATTGATTACTTATCTTCAATGTAACCTGGAAGATATCAAGGTGAAAAATCTTGAAAAAGCTGCTAAACTTCGTCTAGGGTTTCTCCCTAAAAAGTTCCACCCTAATGACTAAAAATTATGAGAATATATATAGGAAAACAGATCTGACGGCGTCACGTTGTAGCCTTGACGCCGTCACCTCGCCGTGCTTAGGGTTTCTTGATGGCCTTCTTGACGCCGTCCCCCTTTAATCTCCCAAAATCCGTTATGGCTTATCAAGGCTTGACGGCGTCACATCCAAGCTTGACGCCGTCAAGGGTACTATTCCAGCAGACTTTAGCACTTTGTCGAATTCTTCACTTTTATGCTCCAAAAACGTCCAAAATGCTTCCTTTTCCAGAATTTCTCTCCAAAGTACCTAAAATGAAAAAAGGAACGATTTAGGGCAATAATTGATCAAATAAATACGATTTAGGGCTTAAATGACCCCCGAAAAGCGGTACACTTTTCGCCTTATCATATTAATATACGTCAAAGAAACACATAGAAACATTGTTCTCAACAACCGTAGGAGTCAACCGAGATTTTGAATTGTTAATTAATTATTTAGTTTGAACTCGTTTTCCCATAGTTAAGGGTTTGTCAAACTTAGTATTCCCATACTTCCCATGTTCCGCCTTTTTCAATCTCTTTGTTAACTCAATGATTATGTGTTGCTGGTCTTGAATTTTGGTGTCCTAGTGCCTATTCTTGTAACATTTATTTTTGTAGAGCTCAACATATTCATTAAGTTCCTTGGATGACTCACGACGTGCCTGTTTAAGAGAATCAAAATTAGTTTTATATTCTTGTTTCAAATGATCAATTTCTTTTTTGTATTTTAAAATTTGACACTTCATTGACACATTTCGTCATCCAGCTATTCAAGCTTTGGCATCCAAGGTTTTTCTAAACACTGCTTCTCCTGATTGTGTTGTAAAGCTAGCTCAAAGTCACTGCTTTGTGCTTGACATTTTTGAAAACGCCGTTCAAGAGATGTAATTTGACGTTTAAGGTTCTCTTGGATGTCGCTTGATTCTTTTAAACTTCTCTCATTTTCATGTTTGAACATCCCATTTTCCTCTTTCAATGTTTCATTTTCAACAATCAACGATTTATCACAAGCAGAATATGATGAAGAAAACACAACATATATAATATCAGAATAGATAACATCTTCTAAGAGTCGATCTACATCATTTCTCAAATTCTTGTTTTCTTGGTTTAACACAGACAATGATTTTTCGACAGACTCAAAGATTAACATCATTGACTTCACTTCCTTTTGAAGTTCCAAGTTAAATAGGTTTGCACAATGACACAAGTGTTCAACAAAAGGTAAAACTTCTGTTTTAATCATGTACCGTTATTCTCATGCATAAGCAGAATCAATGCTTGGAAGATTTGCATTTAAAAACCGTTCAATTGCTTGTTCAATAAAAGTAATATCTTCCTTAAATTTGTCAAAATATCGTAATATTCGACAACGTTTTGTAATTTTGGTTTTTGACCACTTTCATAAGACGATGGTAAACGATTATTTATTTGAGCAACCTTTTTTGACTTGGCCAACCTTAGAAGACGATGAAATAACTAGATACCATGGTAGTTTTGAAAATTCCCATTGTGGAACAACATCGTCATAAAGAGCATTTAGCTTTGAGTAATCAATTGGTTTTATTTCTTTTTCTTTCATATTTGATTTACTCTCAGCTTCTTGTTCCCATTTTTCATCACAGTCATACACAACCATACCAATTTCTTTATCCCTCATGGCAGTAATATTAAATGACTTGGGATTTTCGCTTAGAGCTTTATGAAGAAAAGATGCGTGATTATATCCAAGAGCAAAAGTTTTTGTACCGTCAGGAATTGGCTTAAGTTTTAACATTTAAATTTACCTAACTCACTGACCGGTTTTATAAACCAATGTTCCAAAATGTTAATACAAATAATGTCAAAAACGTTATTTGCATTATTCGGTCTTCATATATTTTGATAATCACAAAATATAAAAACATGTTACGTAAAGTTACGGTTAATAAGTTTTTAATCGAGGAAACTCGTTTCTACTACGTATCTACTACAACGTCACTTCAGGTATTAACAAACTCTATACCGATATTAGTAAAGTGATCAAAGAGTTTATTTTCACAAAACTTCACATTTTTATGTGTGACAAAACATTTTCACAAAAGTATGTTTGTGTTTTAAAAAATATATTTTATTAAGAAAATGAATTCATATTTCAAATAATGTAACAACCATATTTCCCGCCCAAAACAGTAAAGTTTTTCACCAGATAAACTTTCACCACGCCAGGACAAAAAGAGGAGCGTCTGTCGGGACGATCCCTTAAATAGACCGGCGGTCCCTTAGTGATAAAGGACCGTCACATATCGTGTGCCACGTTGTAGTATAGTTGTTTTGCCTATTCAAGTTTTAAATTTATATTTAGCTGACTTATCCTAACATACACACTAACGAGCAGTGTACCCGATCAATATGTAGATAGTGGTAAGCAGAGTGTCGATCACTAAGAGTGGAACGTAATATCTAGTTAACCTAATCAGTATTTTAATATCCTAAGTTAGTTTTACAACCTAATCTAACGCAAGGGGGGGGGGGTTAGTCTGAGAGACTAGCACAGTTTTGGTAGATTAAACAATAAAAGTAAAACTAATGAGAACGAATCAGAGAATAGCAAACACATACACGGATAGATAATAGATACAGATAGAAGGCTTGTCCTATTGTTAAGTAGCTTGTCACTTGTTTTATTGCTAGTTTTATATGATGAGTATCGTAATCTTATCTATCTCGTTGGATCCTAAATATAGGCGAGTAAACTCTTAATTATCACTTATGCCTATCCCACTTATCTAGACACTAGTTAAGTAGGCGAGGATGGGGTATAGCACCCCAAGCAAAACTAAGCTAGACACAGAGGTTATCAATGCACATATACAAGTCACCAAAAAAATATCATATAAACTTTAATTGATGGGAAAGCAATTTTAAGGGGAGCAGTATGGTGGCCACAAACCCATCAATCCTGATGAATTAAAGCTTACTATTACAGATAAAACAAAACTACTTAATGAATTATACGCATGCATGACCTTCTTACTGCTCTAAGATCTTTGTTTAGGGTGTGTCTTGTGTTGCTTCTTCGTCTGAATTCGTCTCCTTAGAGTTATGTTGCACACAAAATTCGTAGGTAATGATGGTCTATTTATAGTTTCTGTCTGAGGGTTCGATGCGGCACATCAACTAAGTAGATGCGGCGCATTGAGGTAACTTCGCGTGGGGTCCAAGATTATTATATTATGGAATCTTCGTACACCGTTTTTAAATGCGGCGTAACTTGAATCTTTATGCAGCGTATGTCCTTCAGTATCTTGGATTGTATCTGCTGAAGTCTTGATAGTGATACGCCGTATGTCAATAATGTGATGCGGCGTATCTGGAGTAGAACAAGCTGGATCTTCTTCGTTGAGCAAAGTTTCATATGCGACGCATGATAAAATCACATGCGGCACATTCTTCAAATTCAGGCAATGGTCTTCGAATTCATCTAAGTATGATTGTACGGCGCATCTTCTAGAATGTTGCGGCGTATNTATCACTTATGCCTATCCCACTTATCTAGACACTAGTTAAGTAGGCGAGGATGGGGTATAGCACCCCAAGCAAAACTAAGCTAGACACAGAGGTTATCAATGCACATATACAAGTCACCAAAAAAATATCATATAAACTTTAATTGATGGGAAAGCAATTTTAAGGGGAGCAGTATGGTGGCCACAAACCCATCAATCCTGATGAATTAAAGCTTACTATTACAGATAAAACAAAACTACTTAATGAATTATACGCATGCATGACCTTCTTACTGCTCTAAGATCTTTGTTTAGGGTGTGTCTTGTGTTGCTTCTTCGTCTGAATTCGTCTCCTTAGAGTTATGTTGCACACAAAATTCGTAGGTAATGATGGTCTATTTATAGTTTCTGTCTGAGGGTTCGATGCGGCACATCAACTAAGTAGATGCGGCGCATTGAGGTAACTTCGCGTGGGGTCCAAGATTATTATATTATGGAATCTTCGTACACCGTTTTTAAATGCGGCGTAACTTGAATCTTTATGCAGCGTATGTCCTTCAGTATCTTGGATTGTATCTGCTGAAGTCTTGATAGTGATACGCCGTATGTCAATAATGTGATGCGGCGTATCTGGAGTAGAACAAGCTGGATCTTCTTCGTTGAGCAAAGTTTCATATGCGACGCATGATAAAATCACATGCGGCACATTCTTCAAATTCAGGCAATGGTCTTCGAATTCATCTAAGTATGATTGTACGGCGCATCTTCTAGAATGTTGCGGCGTATATCCTTGATTTCAGTATACTTTTTCCATTTTGATTAATTTGCTCCATAATTAGTCTAAAATCGCCAAGTTTCACCTATTGCTTGTTATTTCCTGAGAATCACTAAAGTAAACAATCAAGCACCGATACTCATACATAATTAAGTAAAACAAGTCAATTAAATAGGATAAATGATGTCAATATAATGTACTTATTTGATGTCATCAGTCAAGATTACAAAAATGAAATTAAGAATGCTAATGATATGGCTAACACACTAGCTAGATTTGAAAAGAGTTCTAAGTCTCTTAAAAGTTTACTAAATAGTCAAAAGACATTTGGAGATAGAACGGGCTTAGGTTACGATTCATGTGAGTCTTCAACAAGCAAGTCAAAACAAATAAAATTTGTAACACCACTTAGACAAATCTAAAACTAATTGTTTTGAAAAACAAGATGTGTTAAAACAATGATCATCATTAATGAAGATTATGAAAACTGTCACTGGCGATAATTGTCTAAGAAATAGGAATAAAATGTAAAGGAACATTTTTGTTCTTTGTCGACATCAACATCATATGCTTGTAAATGCAATGGATGTCTCGGACTAATCATCTCGGACCCATGAGAAACTGGTACCAAGTTTTCTTGCAAGTTATGTTTTTAGATGAATGAAGGAAGCTACTCGAGGACACGAATGTACATCCATAACTTTGCCATGCATGTGAAGACTGATCGTAGTAAAAACACACTTCAACCAAGGATATGGTCAAAGAGGTCAAACAAAGAAATACAAAGGAAATATGTATTTCTCGGGTCGTTAGGTCCCGACGAGGTGTGAAATGGAGAATCGAATCTCGTTCATGATCGAGTGATATGAATAGTGAAAAGATATAATGATATATGAGACAATGAAAAGTAAATCTACACTTGAAAGCCTATAACAAAGCAATTAAAACAATAACGTAAAGCTAAATTAACCTAAAACTTAATGTAAACTAAAAACGCGTTAACTAATTTAAAAATACGTAAGTACACGAGCTTTAAAAGTAACTTTGTGAAATAGAAAGAAGAATTTATTTTTTTGATTATTTTTCTATTTATTATGCATTAATTACTAAAATTAACTTAATAAATGATTAAAACTATTAAACGATTTGGGAAAACTCTAAAACTTGGTAGGAAATTAGATTAACCTACGACTAACCTAGCAAAATTAGGAGGAGGGGGGAAACAGCAGGAATAAGCAGTAAATAAGTATAAATAAGCTGATAAGCTAAAGGTACTAAACAAGGGTTAACTAATTAATAATGCAAACTAAGTATGAAAAAGACCCAAGGGCGAGTTGCTTCTGTGTGTTATGTGTGAGGCTGTGTGTGTGGTGAGACCAGCGTCCACTTAAACCTCCAGTTTTTCGCTAAAATGGATGTCGTCACCGCCTCTGTTAGTGGCAAACGGTTCAAAATATTGCTGATAACGTTCTCCGGCATGTTGCTAATATAATCCGCCATGTCGTTCATAACATTCCGTCCAAATGACATGGTGAGTTATGGAAAACGAAGTTTAGGATTTCGTCTTGGATTTTCAGTCACTGAGGTTTTTTCGGTTTGTATTTAGTTTTTCAATAGGTCTATGTACTTATGGTGGCCATAGGGGTTTTGTTGGGTGTGGGTTTATTGATTCCCGCAAAAACATTAATATGCGTATCAGAGAAGATACGGCAAAGTAATTAGGGCTTAAATGACCCCCTAAAAGCATAACACTTTTCGTCTCATCACGTACACCCTTTTTAGATGCGGCGTAACTTGAATCTTTATGCAGCGTATGTCCTTCAATATCTTTGATTGTATCTGCTGAAGTCTTGATAGTGATACGCCGTATGTCAATAATGTGATGCGGCGTATCTGGAGTAGAACAAGCTGGATCTTCTTTGTTGACCAAAGTTTCATATGCGGCGCATGATAAAATCACATGCGGCACATTCTTCAAATTCAGGCAATGGTCTTCGAATTCATCTAAGTATGATTGTACGGCGCATCTTCTAGAATGTTGCGGCGTATCTCCTTGATTTCAGTATACTTTTTCCATTTTGATTAATTTGCTCCATAATTAGTCTAAAATCGCCAAGTTTCACCTATTGCTTGTTATTTCCTGAGAATCACTAAAGTAAACAATCAAGCACCGATACTCATACATAATTAAGTAAAACAAGTCAATTAAATAGGATAAATGATGTCAATATAATGTACTTATTTGATGTCATCAGTCAAGATTACAAAAATGAAATTAAGAATGCTAATGATATGGTAACACACTAGCTAGATTTGAAAAGAGTTCTAAGTCTCTTAAAAGTTTACTAAATAGTTAAAAGACATTTGGAGATAGAATGGGCTTAGGTTACGATTCATGTGAGTCTTCAACAAGCAAGTCAAAACAAATAAAATTTGTAACACCACTTAGACAAATCTAAAACTAATTGTTTTGAAAAACAAGATGTGTTAAAATAATGATTATCATTAATGAAGATTATGAAAACTGTCACTAGCGATAATTGTCTAAGAAATAGGAATAAAATGTAAAGGAACATTTTTGTTCTTTGTCGACATCAACATCATATGCTTGTAAATGCAATGGATGTCTCGGACTAATCATCTCGGACCCATGAGAAACTGGGTACCAAGTATTCTTGCAAGTTATGTTTTTAGATGAATGAAGGAAGCTACTCGAGGACAAAATGTACATCCATAACTTTGCCATGCATGTGAAGACTGATCGTAGTAAAAACACACTTCAACCAAGGATATGGTCAAAGAGGTCAAACAAAGAAATACAAAGGAAATATGTATTTCTCGGGTCGTTAAGTCCCGACGAGGTGTGAAATGGAGAATCGAATCTCGTTCATGATCGAGTGATGTGAATAGTGAAAAGATATAATGATATATGAGACAATGAAAAGTAAATCTACACTTGAAAGCCTATAACAAAGCAATTAAAACAATAACGTAAAGCTAAATTAACCTAAAACTTAATTTAAACTAAAAACGCGTTAACTAATTTAAAATACGTAAGTACACGAGCTTTAAAAGTAACTTTGTGAAATAGAAAGAAGAATTTTATTTTTTTGATTATTTTTCTATTTATTATGCATTAATTACTAAAATTAACTTAATAAATGATTAAAACTGTTAAACGATTTGGGAAAACTCTAAAACTTGGTAGGAAATAAGATTAACCTACGACTAACCTAGCAAAATTAGGAGGAGGGGGGAAACAGCAGGAATAAGCAGTAAATAAGCATAAATAAGCTGATAAGCTAAAGGTACTAAACAAGGGTTAACTAATTAATAATGCAAACTAATTAAGTATGAAAAAGACCCAAGGGCGAGTTGCTTCTGTGTGTTATGTGTGAGGCTGTGTGTGTGGTGAGACCAGGGTTCGAATCCTGGTTTTGCCATTTTTCTTTTTTTATTTTTTTTGAGTTTTTTTTTTCAAATTTTATTTAAGAAAATAATAAACCTAATGAAAATAAGCATTTTTTAAAACAACAACTTTTTTTGAATCTTAAGATTAAAAACTTATTAGTCATAGTTTTACATAACGTGTGTTTATATTTTTGTGATTATCAAAACTAGTAGAGACCGAATAATGCAAATGACGTTTTTGACATTATTTGTATTAACACATCCTAACGCCCCTCAAGAAGGCAAGATTAGTTTTAGAGTAAAATACATCGTTGGTCCCTGAACTTTCCACAAAGAATCGCATGGCACCTTAACTTTTAAAAAACGTCGCCTGGCGTCCAAACCTTGTGTTTTTAGGCCGATTGCGTCCCTTGACCAGTTTCGGCTTGGTCAACGCAAAGTTTTGGTCACAAAATGAGGGGCATAATAGTCCAATCACATTATAACCATTAGTTAACCCAAGCTAAACCACACATACAACTTGAGGGACCATCGGTGTAGTCACACGTTAACTATGTAACTTTGTCGTATCTTCTCTGATACGCATATTAATGTTTTCGCGGGAATCAATAAACCCACACCCAACCATTGACAGTTGAGTAAAACCCAATCATTTACCACACACATTGTCACATACAACCTCAACCCAACACAACCCTCAACAAAGTATCGAATCCCCATCTAATCACACACCCACAAACAATCGGAACTTGCAACCTTTGGAAAATCAAACAACACACATACGAGGTAACAATATTTACTGATTTATGTTTAATTCAAACGTTATTTGTGATAATGTTAATCGTTAATGCAGAAGCTATGTATGGGAATCAATTTATTTGCGCTTTGGACGATCCTGAAGAGGTTTTGGATGAGTTTGTAAGTTAACACCATATAAGAATTAACTGTTATATCTCTAAGAAATTAGTTGTAAGAAATTGACAATGCTTAAAACTTAATATTGATATACAGGAATTGCATCATGATTACGTGTTAAGATGATCCTTTCATGGGAATAGTTTTATTTACTTAGTTAACTATGCGGGGACTAGATGGAGAGTTAGTGTTAGAAGAGTATCAGAATTAGTGTGTGTTGTTGAGGGAGCAAGGTGGAATGATTTTGCGATGCACAACATCACCTGTTCGGATGTTGCTTACTTACATTTTATAGAAGAGGGTGAGGATGTGTTTTATGTAGCTACCTACAATGTGTATGGGGAGGAGTTTCATAATTATGAACCAGTCCATGATCAGTTTTGGAGAGTAATGCTTGATGTTACAGACACATCTCATCTTATCCAGCCAATGCCAGAAGAATTTCTAGCATATCTGGATGGTCCAACAGCTAGACACTCGGTCATGGTTACTAGTAACACCACTGATTACCATGTAGAGCTGGAGTATGATCGAAATGTCCAGACGGCTCTGTGGGGATGTGGTTGGGAGAAACTGGCCCAAGACTTGAATATGTCACCTGGTCAAAAAATGGTGTTTACTCAGGTTGTCCCGGGGGAGGAGTATAATGTCATGTTGTTTGACCATGATGGAGGGGCCATCACAACAGTGGAGACATACAGCACCAACATATCCATGAATGCCTTTTGTCATCAACCATATGACTATGGTATGTTCTACTTTTTTTTACTTTAAATACACCAAGTATCTCACAGCAGTGTAAATTATTTGGTTATATGTAATATTAAATTCAGATTTTGAAGCCCCTAGGATGAATTGGATGTGTAATTGGGAACACCACACAGTCCATGACCAAGAGGAAAGGGCATTCTACAGGAAGATGACTGCATCCTTCTGGAGAGATGGCCGACTTGTAAGTCTAGTCACAGAGTTGCGCGCTTAATAAGATATAAGAATCTAATTTCTATCATATATTGTGTGTCTGATATAAAGATTGATGGATGGTGTATTAGAATCATCCCATGCCAAACTAATGATAATTTTTGTACATTTTTTTAACAGTTCATACCATCAAGAATTGTTAAGAAGTACAACTTGTATGGTTTCTCTAGAGCGGTTGTGAAGCATAAAACAATAGAGAAAGAGTTCGAAGTTCGTGAGAGGACACTTCAAGTTGGTCAAGGGAAGGTCATGAGGAAAGTGGCTATTGTTTCATCATCTAATTTCAGGCAGTTGAGGGCAAAAGCACATTTTGGTCAAGGTTCAATGGTCCGCTTCTTTCTAGGGGAAGAAACTAACAGGGCACAAAGAGTTTTACATTTTGATGTGTGCTGATGGAACTTTAAAGTAGGAATGATATTATGTAAACATATTTTCTATTTCGTATGTATGGTGGATTTGTGGGCACAAATCAACTTGAACAATGCTTTGACAATCGTTTTGTAACTATATGTGTAGGATAAACCATATGGGTTTGTCCATACACAATTTTGCAACGGATATATGTATGTTTAACTGCTTAACTTTAGGTTTTATAATGGATAATTAGTAACGCTTGGTGTTGTATGCGTTGACTTTATTAGTTAAAAAGGGTTATTTGACGCATTGGTTTTTAATTATGACTTTCTATAGTCAAAAGACCGAATATAAAATGCCATTTACCAATTCACTCAATAATGGAAATGTTACTTTCCATAGTTGTTTGTATATGATAGTTTCAACCAGCACTTTGTAATAGCAAGTTGAAGTGGGATATGTGACTTTGACTTTCAAAAGTCAAATTGCCATATCCACAACACACCCACAATAATTCTAGGAACGCCATTTAGGGTAACTTTGAAGCTAAACATTAAAGAAACCATAGAATGCAACAGGAACAACAAAATACGTCGTTAATAGTCATAGGGTACAACCTAAACACTAAACAAACCATAGATTAAACATAAAAAAACTAGAAGAATTCCACTACGGCTGTGGGGGAAGCTCGATGGAGTTTCAACAGCTCCTTAGCCAACTCCCAATTCATCACCACATTTTCAGCGTGATCATCATACAGAGTGCAAGGCTTGATATAAAGATTCTTAAGCAAGGGGGAACAAGCAAGTACACACTTTATTATTGTTAATTCATTAACTGATATAGGAAAAGATCAAAACACCACAACCTCGAGCTGGCCCGACCCCATTCCGGTGCTTCCTAAATGTAATGAATAATTTTCCAAAGGTAGATCACTTTCGAATGAAGCCTGCAAATTGAGATAGTATTCAAATGCACAACCATGCCAATGTAGGTTGATGTGAAGCTTAATTACATATTGCATTCCACTTACTCTGGTTTCTAGCATTTGCAATCTTGGAGCTCCATGAATCATTTGAATGATGAATGCTATCATTGCATTGTTCCCAAAATCAACTCCAGATAGATTTAGATTCTTGAGGGATACAAATTCCACAAGTATATTCATCCATGAGCTACCTTCTTCCAATAACTACAACAGGTGGAATTTTCAGAATATTTAAAGATTGCATTTCATAACTAATAGCCATTACTTTAAAAATCTATAATTTGAAGTGTCAAACTCAAATTGGTATTACCTTGCACTCCTGAAAATCCAATGTAAGGGACTCAAGTTTGGGAAGACTACTCAGCTGAGATATATTGTAAGTTGTCATTGTGGTGACCTGGTTCAAAAGACCGAATGACAAATACAACTTCTTCAGATTCCCAAGTTGGGCAATATCCAATAGTCTCATCTCTTTTGTATCAGTACGATTGATTTTAAGAGACTCAACTGAGGGACAACCAACAATAAAGTCCCAAATTGTACCGGTCAGAAATTTGACGGATAACAATTCTAAGGTCAATAGATTTGGGAAACCTTCAAAGGATACCAAACTAGGTAACGTACACCAATGAAGTTCCAGATGTTTCAACTCCAAACGAGTGTACATTTGGGTTGGCAATGTAACTGGTTCACTATACCAGTTATGTATAAGGAGCTCCTCAATTCCTCGCTGACCCAACAACAACAGCCAAGCATAAATCTCTTCATAATTGAAGTCATCTTTTACAAACAAGGGTTTAGGCTCTACAGAGAAGACAAACCTTCTTATGGGACCTTTGAGCTGAAGCAGCAATCTAGTAACATGCAACCCTTCAAACTTACTCCTCAAAAAATAAAAGAAATCCTCATCAAGTATAACATCGGTGAGCAACGTCAACTTAAACCTCCAGTTTTTCGCTAAAATGGATGTCGTCACCGCCTCTGTTAGTGGCAAACGGTTCAAAATATTGCTGATAACGTTCTCCGGCATGTTGCTAATATAATCCACCATATCGTTCATAACATTCCGTCCAAATGACATGGTGAGTTATGGAAAATGAAGTTTTGGATTTCGTCTTAGATTTTCAGTCACTGAGGTTTTTTCGGTTTGTAATTGGTTTTTCAATAGGTCTATGTACTTATGGTGGCCATAGGGGTTTTGTTGGGTGTGGGTTTATTGATTCCCGCAAAAACATTAATATGCGTATCAGAGAAGATACGGCAAAGTTACATAGTTAACGTGTGACTACACCGATGGTCCCTCAAGTTGTATGTGTGGTTTAGTTTGGGTTAACTAATGGTTATAATGTGATTGGACTATTATGCCCCTCATTTTGTGACCAAAACCTTGCGTTGACCAAGCCGAAACTGGTCAAGGGACGCAATCGGCCTAAAAAACACAAGGTTTGGACGCCAGGCGACGTTTTTTAAAAGTTAAGGTGCCATGCGATACTTTGTGGAAAGTTCAAGGACCAACGATGTATTTTACTCTTAGTTTTAAGTTGATCATGATGATCGAAACTGTAGTTTTCAATTAGCCACAATCCTCATACGCGTATATGTCAATTATTCATGGTTTTGCACTTTCACACTTATTAATTAGAGGGGTCGATTTTGACTCATTAACTTATAAAGTGGTCTTGGGCTGTGTTTTATCACAAAGTAGGCCTGACGGGTTGAGAGTCACCTAAAATCTATTTTTAAGCATACAACCCCGAAAATGTTTTAATTCAAAGATTCAAAGTATTAGTGTAATATATTTTCCTTGTAATCATAATCAAGAGAATAATTATCAAAAATTAAAATTGGAATACAATGTGTTTGTGGGTCAAGTTGTACTAAAGTCGTACGAAAATGGTTTTTGACCTCTTTCTATAAGTAGCAGGTGATGGAGTTTAACACTTAGCTAACCTTGAACACACGTTGTGTCACATGGCTCTGGCTATCAATCTGGAAAGTTTGGTATTATACACAACCCATCATAGTTTATTAAATAAATCTCTACATAGTTTTTGGCAACTGATGTTTCACTCATTTTGATGCAAATTACAACTTCATAAAACTATATGAAAACGAATTGGCACACAAGTTGTTGCTTTCTTCTCCTTTTTATAAAGTATTGCAATATATGAACTCCAAAACTTTTTTGGATAAGATTTCACTAAATATAATTAAAAAGAGTAACATCATTTCTTGATTCATTTTAGGTAGGGAGATTAAAAATAAAGGGTTAGGAATTTGTTGGGTACATGGTTAGCTAATAGAGTGATTGTAAATGTATTTTTTAGAACTTCAATAAAAAACACTCCTTATTATTGTTTTTTATATTAACTAAATTTTAATACCAACATGATGCATTTTTGTCTATTTTAGGTTTTCCTGTACTATTGGTTGTCATAAGGGAGCGTCATGATGTTGAAACGGTTAGTAGCCTTAGAGCACAAGGTGCAGCTCTTTACGGAGGTTCGCCAATCCACCGTGGAGCCTCGCCACGGCTCGTTGCCACACCCCCCAACTTTGCTCGCCAATTTCCCCCTAATTGTCTGCACGACGAAGAAGAAAAAGTTGCTTTATGTCAGATGTGTAAGAACTAAACGTTGTATAACATTTTAAAATAATACCGTTTTTCTTTTTCTTATTTTTTTATTTTTTTTTTTTTATTTTATTTTTTCTAAATCACATATTTACACACTATAAATAGACATAACACATTTGAAACAAATAAACATAACTACTTTCATTTCAAAACACTTACACAAAAAAGAAATAAACATGAGCGACTCATCTTCTTCCGGTGTTAGCGACTTTGAAAAAATAACGGATCTAGAGATGATTCTCCAAGAGTTTGAGAACGAGCAATCATTGCAAAATGAACAAGCCGGTCCTTCACACCGACGTAGATACATCCGTCGCGAACGTGAAGTTGCTGAAGCACGTCTAATGGCTGACTATTTTGGTAACCAACCAAAATATACAGAAGAAAATTTTCGGCATCGTTATCGTATGAGCCGTAAACTATTTTTAGAAATAGTACAAAGTATTGAAACGTATATTCAAACTCATCATCCTCTTCCCGCGCATTTTGATTTCTTTAGAGTCCGACCCAATGCTGCGGGTATAATGAGTTTTAGTGTAGTTATGAAATGCACATGTGCCCTACGCCAATTGGCTTATGGGATATCACCGGATGCATTAGATGAGTATTTACAAATAGGTGAACATTGTGCACGCGATTGTCTAGATTTTTTTTACTATGTGCATAATCCAGTTGTTTGGTAGGGAGTTTTTAAGAACTCCAGACGAGAATGACATTCGCAACTTATACCACGCACATAACGAGGTTTATAAAATACCGAGAATGTTGGGAAACATCGATTGTATGCACTGGGAATGGAAGAATTGTCCGAAAGAATGGCAAGGCCAATTTCATAGAGGTGATAAAAAGTATCCAACTATAATGCTTGAAGCCGTTGCTTCATACGACTTGTGGATTTGGCATGCATTTTTTGGGGTTGCGGGTGCGAATAACGATCTTACCATTTTGAGTCATTCTCTGTTATTCGACAATCTGCTTGATGACATCGGTCCTGAGGTTCCGTTTAAAGTATACGGACATACATTTCAGCATGGGTATTATCTACCTAACGGAATTTACCCTGAGTGGTCAGCTTTTGCCAAATCATTTACGGTTGCAAGTAACCCAAAAAACGCCGCATGGAAAGCGAAACAAGAAAGTGCTCGAAAAGATATCGAAAGAGCTTTTGGTGTCCTCCAAGGACGTTGGCATATTATTGCCCAACCGGCGCGTGCATTTACCGTGGGCAAGTTACGGAGAATCATGTACTCGTGCATCATAATGCATAACATGATTTTGAAAGATCAAAAATTTGCGATATCCGAAGCTGCCGAAATGTATATTCCTCCGACCCCAAATATGCAACAGACATGGATCGAACGTTGCAACGTGCAAAGAAAGAAATCCAAAGAACTACACGATAAACGCACACACGCAAAGCTTCAACGATGTCTCATCGAGCATGTTTGGCATCGACATCAATGGAAACAATTCCAACAACAGAATGCGAATAATTAGTTTCGTTATAATTTGATGTATTTTTTTTCGTATTTTTTTTCTTTTAGTTTTGTTATAATTTGTGTAATATTTATTGTGTTGTATTTTATTTTAATTATTAATGAAATGAATTTATTTTATTAGATGAAATGAATAAAAAAAATAAAGTTGTAAGTGGTGGGCCCCATATGAGTAAGTCGAAGTTAGTTGTTCGTGAGGGGGTTAGTTGTGGAGGTTTGTTAAAGTGACGTGGCAGCCCGTGGGCTCCAAATGACGAACCTTAGTTCATTACTACACCTTGTGCTCTTATGCTTTTTGTGGTTGTTTTGTACGGAGTAGTTTTTATGGTTTACTTCAAAGAATAAGATATATGTTACCATGTTTTATCGATGGAGTACACGTTGTTTCACAATTCAACGCATCTTAAAAGCTAAAATTTTACTGATTTAGTTGAGCAGCCACTTCTGCATTACATGTAGAGTTAATCATGACTATAAGTTCATGAATGTCGAAAACAACATATGTTGAGCAAGTAAAAGCATGCATATATGTAAACAATTGTATGGTTCTGGGTCTTGGTAAATGCGATGTATTGCTTATAGCAATTATGTTCGTTGTGAAGATGCAAACGTCATTTTACTTGATTATATAGGTTGGCCTTATCTTTGGATAACACCTACGTTATTAATGTGTTAATGAACTAAACAAGATGTGCATAACCAAATAGATTCAAAATTGATTATACTAGACATATTAAGTAAGGCGAGTTATGTCGGGTAAAATGATCGAGTTTAAAAGTGACTTATGTATAATTATGGATAAAAAGGGTCGTTTGAAGGTGAAAACTGTTTAAATGAGTTATGCAGCTTGACAAGTATAGGATTTCATGTGCTGTCCGGGTTTATATGTTCTTAATAAAACTTATGCTTCATAAGCTTTAATCACTTCATTGGCTATATGTTTTAAAATATCCTGGTAACTTTGCGTACGTGAAACAGGAGTTCCTTTGAACTATAGTAATTCTCTCCCTTTACCCTTTTAAAAGATAGCTGCACAAAAAGTTGACGAATTTTGTTTTCTATGCTCAATTTAGGTGTAGCGCGTGATAAGATTGTTCACTTTTTAAAATATTCTGGATTATCGGAAAGGAGAGAAGTAAAGTGGGAAGCGGCTCAATATACTCTCCATCACTATATGAGATCGAGCATGTTGAGCTAATTCTTTTTGGTGTATTCAACATAAAAAATAGTTGCTACATGCGAACCAAAGATATTCGCATAAATGATAGGAAGCATTCAACAATATTGAACATGATTGAGCCATGGGCGGGTGTACCCTTATGTGAACTTGGGAACCTGTGTGCCTTTGTTTTAATACAATTATGATTTCAGCTTTCCAACTTACGAACTCTTTTTTATTAGTGGTGCATTTGTATCTTTAACTATGCAAGTATGTGTCCCTCAGTTAATTTATAACAAGTGGATGCTGAGGTTTCTTATGTGGTTTTCTGAAAATGGCGATACCTACAGGTATCATGCAAGGGTTTCATTGTCTTTTCTTCATATTTCTATCTTCGTTGTTAATGACAAACCCCTGACAATATTGTTTATTGTTTATTGATTCAATGAGTCGATGTACAGAGATACATATATAGCCAGCCTATCACATTTATCTATTTTGGGTAGGTTGGTAATCACCCTCAATCACAAGCTAATCATATTAAATATACAACTAATGCAAACTAATCAATCCTATCTCTTTGCTAGGACATTTAATATACAGTTAACATGTTCCTCCTACTTTAATATTAGGCATCAGCAGAAAAATGGTATGTTTAATTTGTTAATTATTGCGTTATTTTGAGCTAAGTATCTTGAAAGTAAGAAGAAAGTTAATGGAAAAGTAACAAGGTGTTGAATGTGAATACTGATATACCAATAGTTGGACCGATATATATATATATTTATATGTTCGTTTGATCCGAATATGAAGTGTGAAAGGATGAGTCCCGAATAAATGCGTATGAGCTAAATAACGGATCTTATTCTAGGACATGGTTAAGACTAGTCAAAATGAAAATAGATGAGTATGAAGAAGAAGCCACAACTTACACATTATATCCGGTCAAAATGAAAATATATAGATGAGTATGAAGAAGAAGCTCAACTTACACATTATATCCGTAAGGATGAGTATCAAGAACACGCCAGAACTTACACGTTATATCCGTAAGCAACAAAACTTGATATTTTCCATTCTCGATCATGATTATAATTAGATTTTTATTTGATCTCTCGGTACCCTTTTAGCAAATGAATGATTGTTCTTTTACACATTATATAAGGTTGAAAATGTTACATTCATTCTTTTACACATTATATAAGGTTGAAAATGTTATGCAACAATCATAGGACTACTATTCAGTAAATTGTGATGAATTTTGTTCGTTCTCCTAAAAAAATTTAAACTTTAACAGGCCTTTGGAACTACTCCGTAATATGTTCCGTTCAAAAGACAAACTTCCAGAAAAATCTTATGGACATCGAGTTCAGAGTTGAAAAAAGTATTTCTCGATGTTTTGCTGCATCTTGGATAGGCGTGTTCAAAAAATCCGAGAAACCGACAAACCGAGCCGAGCCGCTTAATCCGAAACAGGAAAAACTCGAAACCGAAAAAACCGAAACCGGAAAAAACCGAAACCGAAAATACCCGCTTATTAAGGATCGGTTTTGGTTTTTATATTTAGATATCCGCGGTTAACCGAACCGAACCGTGTATAATATACATGAATGTTTTTAACTAAATATTCAAATTGTTGTACAAGTATCGATTACATTATTACACCATTCTTATTGTATAACAATTCTTTTGCTCCTAATGTAAACATACTATACATTTATGTGTGAAAATAGATTAATGTGATTGTAACATATAAATGTCGAACAAATATTTTTTGTTAATTTGTCATGTATGTTTATTTGAACGTAATTATTGTGACGGAATAACTTTATTATGACTTAAGTCTATTCAATATTATTTAATATACTAAAATTACGTTTACCTTTTAGACCATGTTATTTTTCATACGGTTAAACTCGTTTAAACATCTAAAATGGTTAATCGTGAACCGAACCGCGAGTAACCGCTTATTTTGGGTACCTGCATGTCCGGTTACCCTCCTAATACGGTTCGGTTTGGGGTAGTAAAATGAATTACCCGCCCCGCGATGGATAGTTTAAATCTCCCAACTAACCGAACCGAACCGTGAACACCCCTAATCTTGGATGATTAATAGGTTAGCTATTTTTAAAATTTTAACATAGTCACCAGATGTGTTCTAATCGACAGGTATCATGTTTAAACTGTTTTAATNCATTATATAAGGTTGAAAATGTTATGCAACAATCATAGGACTACTATTCAGTAAATTGTGATGAATTTTGTTCGTTCTCCTAAAAAAATTTAAACTTTAACAGGCCTTTGGAACTACTCCGTAATATGTTCCGTTCAAAAGACAAACTTCCAGAAAAATCTTATGGACATCGAGTTCAGAGTTGAAAAAAGTATTTCTCGATGTTTTGCTGCATCTTGGATAGGCGTGTTCAAAAAATCCGAGAAACCGACAAACCGAGCCGAGCCGCTTAATCCGAAACAGGAAAAACTCGAAACCGAAAAAACCGAAACCGGAAAAAACCGAAACCGAAAATACCCGCTTATTAAGGATCGGTTTTGGTTTTTATATTTAGATATCCGCGGTTAACCGAACCGAACCGTGTATAATATACATGAATGTTTTTAACTAAATATTCAAATTGTTGTACAAGTATCGATTACATTATTACACCATTCTTATTGTATAACAATTCTTTTGCTCCTAATGTAAACATACTATACATTTATGTGTGAAAATAGATTAATGTGATTGTAACATATAAATGTCGAACAAATATTTTTTGTTAATTTGTCATGTATGTTTATTTGAACGTAATTATTGTGACGGAATAACTTTATTATGACTTAAGTCTATTCAATATTATTTAATATACTAAAATTACGTTTACCTTTTAGACCATGTTATTTTTCATACGGTTAAACTCGTTTAAACATCTAAAATGGTTAATCGTGAACCGAACCGCGAGTAACCGCTTATTTTGGGTACCTGCATGTCCGGTTACCCTCCTAATACGGTTCGGTTTGGGGTAGTAAAATGAATTACCCGCCCCGCGATGGATAGTTTAAATCTCCCAACTAACCGAACCGAACCGTGAACACCCCTAATCTTGGATGATTAATAGGTTAGCTATTTTTAAAATTTTAACATAGTCACCAGATGTGTTCTAATCGACAGGTATCATGTTTAAACTGTTTTAATGAAAATATGTGTAGGAAAATTGTTTACCAACTATTTTGTGTTCAATCTTGATTAATCCAATCTTTAAATGCAAATGGGTCTTACATATACAGTTCAAAATTGAGCTGTAAAAGTGATATATAGTACTTTATCTTATATGTCGTATATAATCAACTTTTAATGTTTGTGTAAAGTGATTATTTTGGAGTCATTTTACATGTTTGGTGTCTTTGGATTTCTTATTAAAACTACCACTGTAATATATATATATATATATATATATATATATATATATATATTTGAGTTGATGTATTATATAACCTATTTTGAGTGTTTTTTTGAGGTTTGTTTCCAAACTATCCGGCAACGATTAACTCAAAAGTATAAAACATATAAATAGGTTTATAGGATTATGACTTATACTAAAGTAATAAATGTAAAGCGCATGACATTTTAAGAAAATATTCTTGATATTAATACATGGATTAAAAATTTATTTCAAAACCCCGTGTCTGTACGGGTTATAACTATTAAAGATTAAAAGAATCTCGTCAAAATAATGTATTCCTATCGCTTGTTGATTTAACATTTGCAAAATATTTTATTTTCAAAGTAAAAGATGAAAAGTTGATTTTTTTTTATAAACATAACTACTTTCATTTCAAAACACTTACACAAAAAAGAAAAAAACATGAGCGACTTATCTTCTTCCGGTGTTAGCGACTTTGAAGAAATAACGGAGCTAGAGATGATTCTCCAAGAGTTTGAGAACGAGCAATCGTTGCAAAATGAACAAGCCTGTCCTTCACACCGACGTAGATACATCTGTCGCGAACGTGAAGTTGCTGAAGCACGTCTAATGGCTGACTATTTTGGTAACCAACCAAAATATACGGAAGAAAATTTTCGGCATCGTTATCGTATGAGCCGTAAACTATTTTTAGAAATAGTACAAAGTATTGAAACGTATATTCAAACTCATCATCCTCTTCCCGCGCATTTTGATTTCTTTAGAGTCCGACCCAATGCTGCGGGTATAATGAGTTTTAGTGTAATTATGAAATGCACATGTGCCCTACGCCAATTGGCTTATGGGATATCACCGGATGCATTAGATGAGTATTTACAAATAGGTGAACACTGTGCACGCGATTGTCTAGATTTTTTTTACTATGTGCATAATCCAGTTGTTTGGTAGGGAGTTTTTAAGAACTCCAGATGAGAATGACATTCGCAACTTATACCACGCACATAACGAGGTTTATAAAATACCGAGAATGTTGGGAAGCATCGATTGTATGCACTGGGAATGGAAGAATTGTCCGAAAGAATGGCAAGGCCAATTTCATAGAGGTGATAAAAAGTATCCAACTATAATGCTTGAAGTCGTTGCTTCATACGACTTGTGGATTTGGCATGCATTTTTTGGGGTTGCGGGTGCGAATAACGATCTTACCGTTTTGAGTCATTCTCTGTTATTCGACAATCTGCTTGATGACATCGGTCCTGAGGTTCCGTTTGAAGTATACGGACATACATTTCAGCATGGGTATTATCTAGCTAACGGAATTTACCCAGAATGGTCAGCTTTTGCCAAATCATTTAAGTTTCGTTATACTACCTCCGTCCCATATTTATCGTCCATCTTTCCTTTTTCGGTTGTCCCAAATTAATTGTCCACTTCCATAAATAGATAGGGACTATAAATCAAGTTTACCATATTACCCCCATTTGTGGTTATTATTACAAACTTTAAAAAAGTTGGAAATTAATTGGTTAAGGGTAAAACTGTCTTTGTGCAAAAAGTAAGAGAGAGAAAGCTGTAAAGGTGGTGCTTTTCTAAAACTGTGTGTTTTTTGTCTGTGGACAATAATTTTGGGACGGAGGTAGTAATTTGTGTAATATTTATTGTGTTGTATTTTATTTTAATTATTAATGGAATGAATTTATTTTATTAGATGAAGTGAATAAAAAAATAAAGTTGTAAGTGGTGGGCCCCAAATGAGTAAATCGAAGTTAGTTGTTTGTGAGGGGGTTAGTTGTGGAGGTTTGTTAAAGTGACGTGGCAGCCCGTGGGCTCCAAATGACGAACCTTAGTTCATTACTACACCTTGTGCTCTTATGCTTTTTGTGGTTGTTTTGTACGGAGTAGTTTTTATGGTTTACTTCAAAGAATAAGATATATGTTACCATGTTTAATAGATGGAGTACACGTTGTTTCACAATTCAACGCATCTTAAAAGCTAAAATTTTACTGATTTAGTTGAGCAGCCACTTCTGCATAACATGTAGAGTTAATCATGACTATAAGTTCATGAATGTCGAAAACAACATATGTTGAGCAAGTAAAAGCTGTTAGCCCATATTATGTAACGGGCTCAAGCCCGAGTCTAGAATATTCCTAGTATTGGTATAAATATGTACAATGTAATCAATCAAATCAATCAACAATTATCTTCATTATCCTTACCATCTTACATGGTATCAGAGAGTAACGATCCTCTAAAACCCTTAAACAACCACCACTCTAATTTTTCCGACCGTCGGCTTCGGCCGGCGGTCCGGGTATCTTCTTTCATGCCTACTGCACTTTATTTCTTTCTGTCGCCAAACCAATGGGTAATAACCCTTTATCCAATCACAGCCTCCTTCTGAATATAATATTCCCAAGTTGCCTTCTTTTTGTTGTTGCCTCCCAATCTTGCGTCAAATTCCAAATGAATGGAATATTATTTTTGTTTCTCCTATAGCCTTGCGTCAATCTTGCAGCCACCAAAGTGGACCAAATATTGGATTGGAATTTTATTTTCTTTCTTCTCTATTTGCTTTCCTTCCTGTTGTTTACTTTGAAACACACAGCCCATCAAAAGCCGAATGAAATAATCACAGGAACTAAAAAAAAAAAAAAAATGGTGGATCTTTATGTTTTTCTAGGGAAAAACACGCCCCGTTTGTTCGGAAGGTTCTNATGTAATTAATAATGTAGAAGAAGATCATTGAAAAAACATGAATTCCACTAGAATTAAAAAAAAAAAAATAAATAAATAAAATGACATAATGTTTCCATACCTTTGGTGGGGGTACCGAGATGAGTATGAACCAGACTTTTGTTTAAAAGATCCAATTTAGGTGTTAATATATTTGACCCTTCAACGGCTCCAATCATTGAAGTTTGTTTAGTTGTCTTGTTTGTTTTGGATTATACGAGTGTACATGACACATTATTTGTGTTTCCCTTGTAGGTTCCTTACCACTTCCACCCCATATCTCTTCAACCTACAAAACAAAAGAAAGCTTTGTCGGTTATCAATTATTCTTCAAAAATGGACATTATCCATTTAGATGATTTTAGTTGAGTTACTAGAGAGGACCAATTTTTTTATTTGAATTTGCTTCCTCAAACAAGTGTATTTTCTTTGGATAATTTCATTCACAACATGATGTTTTCTAAACTACTGCTTACCATTAACTTTATGTAAAGTTTACAAAACTCGGTCCAGATATCTAATTTTATAGGTTTCATGTTCTTACTTTGGGCTTTCATATTCAAGACTTTGTCATCCAAAGTGTTAGTGTTTGGTTTAAGACAAGTTTTGTACATCTTAATTACCTAATATGGCTTTAATCTTTCATCGACATATGACTAAAGTTTATTTTGGTGGACGTATATAGTTGCTATAGTTCATGTAACATTAAACCTATTTTCAAATAAATCTTATAACTAGCTTGGTCTTGATTAAGACTGAAATCTCAACATCACATCACTTTCGCTCACACATATAAGATACACGTAATTGGCCACTCTCAATTCTATACTAAATTTACGAGTCGACATTTAGGTAGGTAAATCATTACCAGTAACATTTCTAAAAATCCATTTCAAACCTTATATCCCACATTGGTTAAAGAATGGAAATGTTCTTTGTTTATATACTATGGTATGTATTAGGGGTGGAAACGAGCCGAGCCGAGCTCGAGCCCGGAGCTCGGCTCGTTTATATTTTAGAAAGCTCGAGCTCGAGCTCGGCTCGGTTCGAGCCTTAAGATTTGAGCTCGAGCTCGGCTCGTGTTATAATATATAAGGCTCGAGCTCGGCTCGGGCTCGGCTCGTTTATGATGGCCTTCTATAAAGGGCGAGCTCGGCTCGTGTTTTGAGCTCGTTTGTCCTTGGTCGTCCTTGGTCCAAAACAGAGCAAAACGGAAAATAAAGAGAATAAGAAAGAGCAGTAAACAAAACATAACCAACAAGGCAACAACCTTAATCTATCCTATCCCATCTCAATCAACTACAACAGCCAACATCACAACAACAAACAACACTCCCCATTTTCACAGTCAACCACAATAAACAACCAAGACTCGAACTTAAAAAGAAAGAAAACAAGATCTCAGTTTTTCTTTCAATATCTTAATAGCTCGAAAGAAAATCATCATAGATCTAAACGAAGAAACCAAGAACAATAAATATACCTACCCGAGACCTATCAAAGATCTTATCGTGGTCTTACTGATCTTCGAAAAACATGAAACAAAAGGAGTTAAAGGGCTTGTATGGTTTGATTTTGTTCGTGACGTTGTTGAGTCTTTGTTCTCAATCGTATAACTAACAAGAAAAAAGGAGTTTGTTTGTGTTCAGTTAGATCTTTTGCTGTATGAAATATTCAAGTTTAGATTTTATGGTTGATATGGTAGATTGCATTTTTAATAAATTTGTTGGGTGGGTGGGTGTAACGAAGATGGAGATGGGGCTAAATGAGGTGAGATGGGATAAACTGTGAGTAAGGTTAGGTGAGATGGGGTATATAAATGAGCTTGTTTAGATACTATAAATGCATACATATACGTTTATATGTATATAGTATATACATACACAAAATATACTAGAGCTCGTTTAGGCTCGCGAGCCTAATCGAGCTCTCTGTATAAAGCTCGGGCTCGGGCTCGTTTATTAAACGAGCTTTAATTTAGGCTCGGGCTCGGGCTCGAGCTCGTTTAAGCTCGGCTCGTTCGAGCTTTTTACCGATCCGATCCCGAGCATTTTACGAGCGGCTCGGCTCGTTTCCACCCCTACTTACCATCTTACAAAAGCATGCATATATGTAAACAATTGTATGGTTCTGGGTCTTGGTAAATGCGATGTATTGCTTAGCAATTATGTTCGTTGTGAAGATGCAAACGTCATTTTACTTGATTATATAGGATGGCCTTATCTTTGGATAACACCTACGTTATTAATGTGTTAATGAACTAAACAAGATGTGCATAACCAAATAGATTCAAAATTGATTATACTAGACCTATTAAGTAAGGCGAGTTATGTCGGGTAAAATGATCGAGTTTAAAAGTGACTTATGTATAATTATGGATAAAAAGGGTAGTTTGAAGGTGAAAACTGTTTAAATGAGTTATGCAGCTTGACAAGTATAGGATTTCATGTGCTGTCCGGGTTTATATGTTCTTAATAAAACTTATGCTTCATAAGCTTTAATCACTTCATTGGCTATATGTTTTAAAATATCCTGGTAACTTTGTGTACGTGAAACAGGAGTTCCTTCGAACTATAGTAATTCTCTCCCTTTACCCTTTTAAAAGATAGCTGCACAAAAAGTTGACGAATTTTGTTTTCTATGTTCAATTTAGGTGTAGCGCGTGATAAGATTGTTCACTTTTTAAAATATTCTGGATTATCGGAAAGGAGAGAAGTAAAGTGGGAAGCGGCTCAATATACTCTCCATCACTATATGACATCGAGCATGTTGAGCTAATTCTTTTTGGTGTATTCAACATAAAAAATAGTTGCTACATGCGAACCAAAGATATTCGCATAAATGATAGGAAGCATTCAACAATATTGAACATGATTGAGCCATGGGCGGGTGTACCCTTATGTGAACTCGGGTACCTGTGTGCCTTTGTTTTAATACAATTATGATTTCAGCTTTCCAACTTATGAATTCTTTTTTATTAGTGGTGCATTTGTATCTTTAACCATACAAGTATGTGCCCCTCAGTTAATTTATAACAAGTGGATGCTGAGGTTTCTTATGAGGTTTTCTGAAAATGGCGATACCTACTGGTATCATGCAAGGGTTTCATTGTCTTTTCTTCATATTTCTATCTTCGTTGTTAATGACAAACCCCTGACAATATTGTTTATTGTTTATTGATTCAATGAGTCGATGTACAGAGATACATATATAGCCAGCACATTTATCTATTTTGGGTACGTTGGTAATCACCCTCAATCACAAGCTAATCATATTAAATATACAACTAATGCAAACTAATCAATCCTATCTCTTTGCTAGGACATTTAATTAATATACAGTTAACATGTTCCTCCTACTTTAATATTAGGCATCAGCAGAAAAATGGTATGTTTAATTTGTTAATTATTGCGTTATTTTGAGCTAAGTATCTTGAAAGTAAGAAGAAAGTTAATGGAAAAGTAACAAGGTGTTGAATGTGAATACTGATATACCAATAGTTGGACCGATATATATATTTATATATGTTCGTTTGATCCGAATATGAAGTGTGAAAGGATGAGTCCCGAATAAATGCGTATGAGCTAAATAACGGATCTTATTCTAGGACATGGTTAAGACTAGTCAAAATGAAAATAGATGAGTATGAAGAAGAAGCCACAACTTACACGTNCATTACCGTTATTAGTCATGTTTGGTTGGTATGATAGGACGGAATGTAATCGCTAAAAAAAAAGACTAAAATGTCCATTTAATGATAAAAAACTTATTTAATGTGGTTGATTAATGATGGAATTTATGTAATTTTGATTCCATTACAAGACGTAATGATAAAAAAAGGAAAGGACGTCTAAGGACGTCTTTCCATTTTTACTTTGATTATAACATATCAAACACTACGCGTTTTTTAGGGCATTTAAGTAATTTTATTTATTAGAAGTTTTCTAATTTATATTTTTTTCAAATCTCTTACGTTTGGAAAGAAAGTTTCGAGAGAAATTTATCCAAATTTCCTATTTATTTTTCTCTGTTGAAAAAATTCGGCAACACCAAATTAGTATTCTTCCCACTTCTTCTATCTTCTTTCATAACTAAAACTTGAGAACGCAGTAGAGTTCACATATTTGTGTATTTAGATAGTTTGTGATTACTTTTGAGAGTTGAATGATGCAGCTATCTACTCAAGAAAGATAAAAACAAATTACGATATTTCCTAGTTTCCCTTTTATCACACGTGCCCGAGTAGTTTTAGTTTTGTTCATGTTCAGTGGTACCCAAGACTTTTGTTAATGTGGTAGGGCTCGACATATATATAACTTCTATCAGTATTTATTAGACCCATATACTACACCATACATTCTCTATTTTCCTGGGCCAGGCCAATTGAAGGATTATTCCTAGCATTAACTCCATATTTCTTGGAAAATTCCACATTTAAAAGTTATTGCCTGAGTAAGGGTCAAATCTCAAAAATGAGAAGAAAAAATAAAAAATAAAAAAGTCTTTCAACAAATAGAAGTTGTTGTATTTTTTGTTTTATTTATTTATTTATGGTTTTGCTAAAAGTAGTCCTAACAGGTATGTTTAAAAAATAAAACTAGGCAAAATTGATGGTACCTTCGGGTGGTTATGGGAAGTCATTGTAAAAGGTGAGAGGTTTATTTTTAAGACAAACAATTATTGCATGTCCTTAACATTTTCACCATAACCCCTAGGCTATAGATAGCAAATTCCTTGGTTTATATATCGACTTATTTAGATAACTCAAAATATTTGTATTAGTAAAAGAACGTTCCAATATACTTCTGAATTAATTTGTCATGCTTTGATTTTTGAGATTATTTGAGGTGCATAAGTGCTGTCACCAGAACTCTAGTACACGAAACGATGTATTATTATACTAAACATTATGTTCGAATTCATGTAAGTTACGTATGGAAATTCATGAGAGCCATAATAAGAAGTGTGGACCGCACACGTGTTGCTAAAATCCAGGTGCCATTATATACTAGTCACTATAAAATAATGCATCGTTTTGCTTGTCTAGCAACTGCTCAGTTTCACACTAACCAATTGAATGCTTAAATTTTGATAGCGATATAGAGAAATGCCAATAACCAAAACTATAGAATTACCTAGAAGCTTATAATGAATAATACCTTAATAAGTAAGGTATAGTTAAGATAAGACGATTGTTACTTTTTATGATCATTAGAATGAGAAAAATTCTGATTACTTTACAATGATTTATCTGTTTTTTCGTTGTGATTTATAAGTCTAAGAATATGACAATGACATGCGTCAGTAACTCGGTATTCAGAAACGAATTTTAGATAATAAATAGACCATTACTCGTTGGGCTGCTTAATTAACTCATGAGTCATGACTAAAAAATGTTCGTTAAGAAAACGCAAAAACTTATATCGACTTTAAAACGGGTTCGCAACAAGGTTTTGGGCCTCAGCCCTCATGTCTAAGAGTGATATTAGGCCCATGGTTTAGACCCCAAATTTATATTACAACTAGATTGCAGACCCGCCTGATTGGAGGGCTAGTTACGTTATACTCCCTCCGTCCCATATTAAATGTCTACATTTGACTTTTGGAGTCTTTTTTCTTCAAATTTGACCTTAAATATTTTTGTTTGTATTATATATTACTTGATGAAAATTATATCTAACGAAAATACATTTAAAACTCAGTTCATTCATATATTTTGTATCAAGTATTATATAACACACATAAAAATATTTAAAGTCAAAGTTTATAAAAAAAGACTTTGAAAATTCAAAGTGGACATTTAATATGGGACGGAGGGAGTATTATTTATATATTAAAAGATAAGTGTAATTTAATGAAATAGTGTTGAATAAAAATCATCATTAACGGAAGAGTTATTTAAATGTAACATATACTTATATTTGTAATTATATTAAGTTATTCATTCATACAATAAAAATTGACACCGTTGCTACATATAAATCATATCAACAAAAGTACAACAAAAAGCTCAAACATCCGCATTATTTAAGTTTATGTAAACCCTTTTAAAATTTAACGTTGTTTTTTTTATTAGTATTACCCTCTCGGTCGCAGGAAGTACAATAATTGTGTTTTTATTAGTTATAAATTGTAAAAAAAAAGAGCGGAACACATTTACTCTCCCCAATCATAGTTGATTGATCAAAAGAAAGAAAAAAAAGTGAACAAAAATTAAAAACCTCATCGTCTGGATGGTTTATGATTAAAGTATAAACACAGTGCAATAATATAAATCATAAAAACCATCTAACAAAAAATAAGTGAGTAATTTCTTCAATATCCTCGTAGCCAGTTTTGAAAGGTGTAACATGCCTAACAATATCATATTTAGTTGTCAGGAGAAGTAATATGTTACATCAATTAGGGTACTTACAATTTGATTGATTTTTTAAGAATAAAGGTAATTTGTTTTTATACAGATTTTAATGGCATGTTTGACTTATTATGTATAGAAAAGTTGTTACATATTATTGTGGTAAATTGAAATTGAAATAAATATATAACATAGAATAAAGGATAATATTTGTGAACCAAATTTAAAAAATGTTACATGCATAATAACACAAATCATGCTTAATTAACAATTTAGAAGTTAAACTTAGACTCTAACTTACAAGAAAATGTTAAATGCGCATTTTCGTAATCATAAGTTTCAACGTTTTCATTATCATTCATGTATTCATTCTCATCGGTGCCATCATCAAATAAATGAAGACGTGGAATTGAAGCCAGTTGTCTCTCATGGTCTCTAGCCAGTAAGAGACATCTTTGCCTTTCTGCTTCTTTCTCTTTTTCAGCTTCCAGTTTTTTTCTTTCATCCTCCTCCTTAAACTCAACTTTCCAACGCTTATAATCCTCCTATTCTCCTTCATAGTGCCACTCATCATGCGCCTACACATATGTCACTTGGAGTTCATCTGTTTTAACTTTTCTTACTTCTGTAAATAAAAAAGGAACAAAATGGATGAAAGTAATGGTCTATGACTTTTCATATTATCGGTTATGAGGAATTACAAACTATATGAAAATGAAACTTTATGAATTTAGTTTGTTGTTTACTTTTTTCATTGGTTTTGCAAAACAAAGAATACAAGCAGACTTGTCAGACTGGGTCAAACGAAGAACAAATTTCTTGACAAGGGTTGTAAATGGACTGACTGACTTAACTTTGATTGCAAATTCCAAAACAATCTTAAGTTTCATACATACCTTTACTTGTTTCTGCTAACTTTGCAGCCTTATCTTCAAAACATTGTTTTCCGCAAGCGCAAAGAATTTTAGTTTGGTTGTTTTTCATGTTTGTTAGCCAAATCTGCATCAGAACTTGATCTTTTCATTGGTGAAGAAATATTTTCCTGAAAGAAAGTTCAATTAACAGTTTCAAAAAATTATAACCGTGTGTTTAGATTGTTCGAATGATGGTAAATAGTGAAATTAAGATAAAATTAACATAACATTCAATTGATTCAATTGACATATAAGTCTTCAGTTCTACTTGAATAAATGTGTAATCGTGCAAATAAATTTTGTGAAAACGTAGAGGGGGGGTGAATACGTTACCGTTTAAAAACTTTACTACTTGTTGTATCAAATGTCCATTTTAGCTTGTTGTAATATGAAAGACGTTTCTTGTTGTTTATGACCAACATAACTTAATACATGTAGAATAACATGAGTCATTATTTAAAAAATATTCTAACGGATGAAAGTCTACAATTAACAATATTAAAACTAATTCGCATATTTACAAAATTTTGTAATTTAAATATATGAAAGTCTGAAACTAATACTAATACTCATGTAATTTTAAACAAAATTCATATTATAAAGTATAAGGGGTATAAAGTGTAAGGGGTTATTTGTGTTTTTTCTAAAGTTATTAAAAAACATGGAAACTTGTAATTTTACACTTAGCTCCATATATTTTATTTAAAATTCGACCACCAAATTTTATTAATTACTTCATTTTTTTTTAAGTTTTTGTTTTCATAAATTTGACACCTATATTTTTATGCATTTTTTTTCTTAACCAAATTTCTCTACCAAATTTATTAAGTTTGACCAAAATCAATTTAATTTTGACTTTCTATTGACCAATCATATTGTTTGATTTCGCCTACGTGGCAAAATCGAGCTCTCCTATTGGTCTAATTTTTTTTTCAATGAGAAAAGTTTTGTAAAAATACTCTAAAATGATGTAATTCTTTTATTATATAAAAGATTGTGATGAATTTTGTTCGTTCTCCTAAAAAAATTTAAACTTTAACAGGCCTTTGGAACTAATATGTTCCGTTCAAAAGACAAACTTCCAGAAAAATCTTATGGACATCGAGTTCAGAGTTGAATAAAGTATTTCTCGATGTTTTGCTGCATCTTGGATATGGGTGTTCAAAAAATCCGAGAAACCGACAAACCGAGCCGAGCCGCTTAATCTGAAACAGGAAAAACTCGAAACCGAAAAAACCAAAACCGGAAAAGACCGAAACCGAAAATACCCGCTTATTAAGGATCGGTTTTGGTTTTTATATTTAGATATCCGCGGTTAACCGAACCGAACCGTGTATAATATACATGAATGTTTTTAACTAAATATTCAAATTGTTGTACAAGTATCGATTACATTATTACACCATTCTTATTGTATAGCAATTCTTTTGCTCCTAATGTAAACATACTATACATTTATGTGTGAAAATAGATTAATGTGATTGTAACATATAAACGTCGAACAAATATTTTTTGTTAATTTGTCATGTATGTTTATTTGAACGTAATTATTGTGACGGAATAACTTTATTATGACTTAAGTCTATTCAATATTATTTAATATACTAAAATTACGTTTACCTTTTAGACCATGTTATTTTTCATACGGTTCAACTCGTTTAAACATCTAAAATGGTTAACCGTGAACCGAACCGCGAGTAACCGCTTATTTTGGGTACCTGCATGTCCGGTTACCCTCCTAATACGGTTCGGTTTGGGGTAGTAAAATGAATTACCCGCCCCGCGATGGATAGTTTAAATCTCCCAACTAACCGAACCGAACCGTGAACACCCCTAATCTTGGATGATTAATAGGTTAGCTATTTTTAAAATTTTAACATAGTCACCAGATGTGTTCTAATCGACAGGTATCATGTTTAAACTGTTTTAATGAAAATATGTGTAGGAAAATTGTTTACCAACTATTTTGTGTTCAATCTTGAT
>LBNU01029969.1:0-12787 GCA_014162995.1 Artemisia annua | reverse complement strand
TTTCCAGTCATGAAGTATTTGGAGACAATGGTGACACTTTTAAAGTTAAAGTGCGTATCTTCTCTTAATGGGAAGTCTCACATTTAGAGTATACTATTCGAACGAGTATGTCTAAATCATTTTTTCCAGGCTTGAAGCATGTAGAGATGGCGATGACGCTTTAGAAGTTATAGTGCTTACGTTCTCTTAATCGTAAGTCTTATATTCTGAAGCATCAATATTATATTCTGAAGCTTTTTTTTTTGAACAAACATGACTCTTGATTTATTTTCTGAAGCATCAGTATTAGATTTTCATGCAAATTCTAACATAAATTGATTCTAGTTTGTGATATTATATGCATAATAAGTGTTTAAAGCAATGAATTTAAAATTAGTTTTTGTGTATTAATTTTATTTTATCGCTTGGTAACTTGAAAAATCTAAGGCTTGAAACTAGCTTTCTTTTGTGTCTAAATATTCGATGATGATGCTTGTCTAATAATTTCTTGGCTATATAAAACTCAAAACACTATTAGTTAATCAATGCTTTCTTTTATGAAGTTTTTTAGTTGAAAATTTGAATATGTAAGTGCTATATGTTTGCACCATTTAATCCTAATGCATTCCTACTTAAAACAGGCACTCAAGCACCATTCAGAAACATGACATGACTCAATATTGTTAAGACATGACAATACGTATTCAAGCAAAGAAAAGACTGAGCCGAATAGGTTTAAACCGATTAGTTTGAGTCATGATTCCAAAAGTATCTATGTTTTTATTACAAACAAAACCAATGAGATCAACTTTTCCCGAACTATTATAACCAACACCTTTGTAAATGAGAGTTTTTATGACTTCAAATCACATGTAAAAGGTTGAATTCTAGACGTAAGAAAAAGTTCAATAGTTTATCGAAAAATAAAACGGTGCATCTTACGCGTCAAAATGTGTCGTTAATTTTTAGAACATAATCTTTTAATATATATTATATTTATGCTCACGTCGGAGTTTGGTATTAAAGTTAAACCCAACGCGGCTAATGTGTATATTTCCATTTTGTGTAGGTGCTCAAAAGACATTGCTTTATCCGGTCCGAAAGAACCTACAAGTGCTTTACCCGATGTGCAAACTTTTTACTTTAACAGGTAACAACATTGGAACTTATGGAATCTTACTAAGGCTAGTAGGCAAGGTGATTACACCTTCACCGTACACATCAGCGCCACGTCAGCTTTCTCTCTCTTCTTACTTCCCTTCACCACTCTTCACTTTTTGGTGGGCAAGGAAACCATCATCACCTTTAGCTTCACCTTTAATTAAATACCCACTTTATAAAAATATACCCCACTAAATACCCCACACACTCTCACACACAAAAGAATTAAAATAAAAAACAAGAGTGGGGCCCGGTGTTTTTTGTTTCCTGCTAGGTGAAGTCTTCACCAATTGTGGTCTTAAAATTTGTGCATGGTGAGTGAATGAGAGTAGAGGGCAAGGAGTTAATTGGTGAAAGTGGGCCCGTTTGGTGAGGGAATCACTCCCTTGCCTTTTAGTCTAATAGATCATTTATCAATTACGTCTCTATCAGTAGTACAAAGCGAAAACACAAACAAAGTTCCTAAAAAGTAATCATTACAAATCCATAGATGGAGTAAAATTTCAACGGGATAATTATGTGGAAAAGCAATATACTTATCAAGAAAATGACTTCTGCGTAGCGAATTATAAAAAACGCTCTTGTGAACACTAATATTGACATTTTTGTCTTTCTTTAAGTATTATAACAGTTTTACCTTTCTAAATTACATAAATGGTCCCTGTTGGTTTGCGAAAATTGCATCCACCGTCCCTAAGCTAAATTACATAAATGGTCCCTGTCGTTTGGAGAAAATTGCGTCCACCGTCCCTATTTTTTTCCTATTTTTTTCGAAATTTTATTTTTCTGATTTTTTTTGAAATTCTTTTTTTTTCAAATTTTTTTTTGTTTGAAATAAAATTTTTTTAGAATTTTTTTTTCGTGACATGTGAAATTTTTTTTGACCACTTTCTGCTTCGAATCATCAAAAGTGTAGAACATAAAAGTTGTCTGGAATGATGTTTTACATAAAAACTCGCGAGATTTTAATCTCAAAATGCTAAGCAAGGGCTCTTTACTACCAAAAACTTAAGCGGTTTCTGTATCGATTTTAAATAACGATTTTGACCCCTTTCTGGTCTGAACCATCAAAAGTGTAAAACACAAAAGTTGTCTGGAACAATGTTTTACTTCAAGATTTGCGCGATTGTAACCTGAAAATGCAAAACAATGGCTGTTTACTACTAAAACTTAAGCGGTTTTCGACCAAATTCATAATTATAAACTCTTGTAAATTTTAAAAAAAAAAAAAAAAAAAAAAAAAGAAAAAAAAAGAAAAGGAATAATTTTCTATTTTTTTTTCATAATCATTCGAAAAGAGTTCATTTTAAAATGAAATTACACGACCCAGTTCTTATTATTCGTTTATAAGTTGAGTTGAAAAATGATCCAAGAATGCATTCGCTGTGTAAATCATCAAACTTATTTGAAAAAAATAGGGACAAAAACATAAGAAAAAAATAATAATTTCGTAAACAAATTTTGAGAAAAAAAATAGGGACGATGGATGCAATTTTCTCTAAACGACTGGACCATTTATGTAATTTAGCCTAGGACGGTGGATGCAATTTTAAAAATTCAAGGGTAAAATGGTCATTACAATTTTTTTTATCTTTATTACTGACATAAAGACAAAAATGTCAACATTAGTGTTCACAAGAGTATTTTTTTTAGTTCGCTACGCAGAAGTCATTTTCTTGACAAGTATAGTGCTTTTCAACAGAATTATCCCGATTTCAACCCATTAAAACAATTACTTTGGTTCTCCTTTAGTCGGGCAATTAGCCCACATTGTTGACAATTGTACACAGGACAAAAGTTCAATATAAAACTCATATTTGTCATAGAACTAATGAACCAATCTAAATCACATGTGATTCATAAAAATTCACATATGATTTGATTTTTACGAATCACATGTGATTTTTCTGGGTGATTTTTTTTTAAAAAAAAGTTCATCGAAAGTATATAACAATGCATATTTATAGAAAGATAATTTAATTCTCGTCGCGATAGTGTATTTTTTTGTAGCTTGAAGATTTACCGTTTGAAAGATATGTTGTTTTAAAAAAAATGTGGAAAATGGTTTTTATTAATTTAAATAAAAAATGGATGGCTATGATTGATTCATTGGTTCTATGACAAATATGAGTTCTACATTGATCTCACCTCTTGTACATAGTATAAACAATTTTCTAGCCACATTAACCAGCACAAGATAATCTTACACGAGAAGGAAAAGTTTTAAAAAATGATTTTAATGGTGACAATTACACTAACCTTAGAGAACGCCTACCCAAGACCAGTTTTCATCTGATTTTCCAGTTGTGGATTTAGCATCAAACTTGTCAAAACCGTCATCTTTAACATCATCCCAACCCGCCCAGTCATTTGCATTAGTAGGTGCAGCCGTTGTGGTAGATAAATACTTCCTGTTAGCATCGTTATCCCAATCATCCCACGAGCCAGAATCCACTGAGCTAAAATTACTGCCTGATGAGCTGACGGAAGTACCATTCGCTCCGGATGAAGGGGCAGGACTGGAAGTTCCATTAGAATTCCATCATTTCTTTTCCTTACCGAACTCCTGATAAAACACTTTTCCAGGTGTTTCACTTTTCTGCCAGCTCTCAAGGCTCAGGTTAGGGTTTTCTTTGGCTCTCTTCTCCTTTTTGCGAAGCAAATGACATGAAACCTTTTATAAGGCTCCATGTCTTCTTTTCAATTTCTATTGTCTTCGCTGCGACAACATTGACGGTTTCGTTTTATTTGTAATCATAGCCTACATCTCTGACCTGTACAGAAAGTTATATGTGCGTGAATACGGTTAACATTTGTTTTTGTTGTTATTGTTGTTAATACGCTTACGATTATTAAAAAAAATGATTTAATGTACTTGACTACTTAAGCACACAAAATGCTTAGTTGGTAGAAGATTTCAGTGTCATCGTCATCTAGCTGCTCCTAATAACCGAATTATTCTTTATTTATCAAGTTTTATATTGTTGATTACTTGCTTGCTCTTTTTTAATTTCACTGCAGCAGAATAGCTAGGAATTGGAGGGTTGATGGGCAACATCTATGTGTATATCTCTTGCATAGTATCAGACCAAGACCAACAAAAAAAATGATAAGACCAGGTCAAGAGAGTATACGTTGTTTGTGATTTTAGTGTCACCAAGTATTTTAATGTAACTAAGATTACCCGAGACCAAATGGACTTTAAGTTAAGTTACAATACAAGTTAGGAGGTGCGGAGTGCACGCTTGTATGAATTAATTAACTTGATTTTGGATATGATGAATGGCAAAAGTTTGTGACAGAAAATTCATCACTAAAGAGTTGCAACTATTCAATAGATGTGGATATGAACAATAGTGACACAAAACTTGTCGCTAATATGGCGTCGTTGGATTCTATTTGAAAGGTGGTTATTTCCACTAAAATGTGTGACCATTTATGAAAGGTTATGACTTTTCACCAAAAGTCACTTTCTTTAGTATATAAACTTGGTTTTGGTCTTTCATTCACAACATAACATATACATCAAAATTTTCAAGTTTTGCTCTCTTTCTTTTTCCTATACACTGAGTGTTTATTCTTGTCTTATCCCAATACAAATTTCTTGTAACCCACGTCAACCAATAGCGTAGAAATACTGTATCAACAAAGTAAACTTTAAATGATTCAAGAATTATTCAAACAATCTTATGACTATCACACCCTAATACTAACAAGGATTTCGCGTATTCTTAATGATGCGTAGCATCTAGTTTTATAGACATAGGATTTTGCAAGATAGTATGTATCTTATTGTTATGCCGGTTCGTATATTTTAAGTCCCCTGTGTAGTGGTTGATGTGCTATTTGTTAGTGCAAGTTTTAAATTTATAAAGGTGAATTACCGAATCTAGAAACAACACATACCAGCAAGTGTACTCGTCCGTTATAGCAAGATATGATGGTAAGTCGGGATCGTTCGCAGGGATTTGTGAGTGAATCTAATATTAGTCTATAAGTACTTCTCTAATCGTAAGCAAATAAGGNGTAAAGATAAATCAAATCCGTTTATGGCTTGCAATTTGCCAAAAATTGTATGGTAATCGACTCACCATATCTTTAATTAGTGAAGAGTTGGCTAGCCCGCGAGATTATGGCTTGCGGTAAAGGCAGTTGGAAAACCATAATTGGTAACCAGCTCACCAAAGATAATAACTATATTTTATCTAAGAGTTGGCTAGTCCAGAAGCAAACGGCTTCTGGTAAAGACGTATCAAACCCGTTGAAAGCTGGTGATTTGCTCAAAATCACATGGTTATCGGTGTACCATGGTTCTTACTTGAACTTAAACATTCGGCTACTCCAGAAGTGATGGCTTTTGGTAAAGAGACTTAAAATCCATCAAGTTTTCATAAAATATTGCTAGGGACTAGCAATAGTTTAGTGTGGGGGATTGATGAGTGCTCAAACACTCATCATTTTTGGTCAAATCTGAAATTACTTAATATTCATATTTCATATGGCGAAGGCATAGTCTTCTTTTTTCTCTCAAATAAAAGCCTCATTGGCGCCAAGCGTGAGGGAATGCATGCTAGACGTCTTGGTAACTTTTTCCGGGTACCTAACCAGATATTTAAAACGATTCTTATCATTCTACCACCAGTTCATTTTTTCTTTTTGGAAAAAATCCATTGATTGCCAACCCTAAGGGGTATGCCAAAACCAGGTGGTAGAATCAGTCAACACATAATGTTATTGGCCGCATGATGGGAATCCATCTCATCATTAACTGGCGTCTTTCCAGAAGGCAACATCCTGGACTTCAATTGGCTCTCAAATGTTTTAGGATCATCCCTCCAACAATGAAGCAATATGAAGTATTGTCAGAGACTCACTCGCTTGTACCTTCGCATTAAGTAAATTGAAACTCAGGTCCAAATGAACTGTTGGAGCTCACCTATGCTCCTTCCTGAGCTCAAGGTTCAGGTTGTTGTTCCACCAACCTCAGCAGGACCTCGAAGCAGAAACCACATCAGAGCTTTCTTCTGAAACACCAAATTGTCATTGATTCCATTGTGTGAATCCTTTTGACCTTGTCTAGGGGATGATGAAAATGCTATCTCATCAAAGAGTGCATCGCCTTGTCACTTTATAGAGTTAATTTGAAACAGATTCATTAGGTTCAAATGAACATAGAACCTATATGCTTGGAATGTCAGCATATCCAACAAAAGATGCATTCAATGGCCTCTTTCTACCCAAAGTTTCTGGCTTTGGATCAGGGGAGTCCTTACAACAGCCCTAACAACCCCAAATCCTGAGAAAAGTTCAGGTTGGGTTTTCTTTTATTCCAGAGTTCATAAGGGGTAACCTTTGTTCCTTTGGTTTTTGGGGGGGTGTTGGGGAACCTATTTTAATAAATAGCAAGCTGTTAACATAGCTCACCCCAGAACCCTTGACTCAGCCCTGAATAGGACAACATAGAATGAACCATCTCCCTTCGCACCCTGTTTTCCTTTCAAAATACAATTTTTGCTGAGGAGTATAGGAGCAATCGTTTCATGATTATACCAACAGACTTGAAAATACAGAGTATCCCAGACTCACTCCCTATCAGTCTAATCTTTTAAATTAGACCCTTGTTGCATTCACTTCAGTTTTAATACTTGTAAATTTTATGCTTAATGCTTCACCTTAGTATCGTAAAAATAACATAACAAAACCTAGAAGCATCATCAATAAAAGTCACCAAAGATTTTTATTCCCCAAAGAAGGAGTAGCACATCACATAGATACCTATGAATCGTCAGTTCCAACACTTTGTTTTCACGTTTTTACACTTTGAAGGTTTCTGTAGTTATTTTGTTCATCATACAAGTTTACACTTTTAGTGTCAATATCAAAGGCGGAATTAATCATCCCTAGACATAATCTGTGCCATGTCTTTTAAAGTGTACACTGGCCAAACGTCTAGCATGCCCCTATCTATAAAGTGAATATTCAATTTATGTTGACATAAAGCCGATACTTATCATGCACAAATATTAAGCTGGAACTTTGATCAAATACCAAACAAACACCACACCATAGTTCAGACAACATACTTACAGATTCATTACTTGTTATAACCACAATTCATTCAAACCTACAGAAACAAATTTCTTTCTAACATCAGGAACATGTAAAACATTAAACAAAGAAACAATCTTCCAGAACTAACTTCAAATCAACACACCTCCTTTTCCTGCACCAGGGCAGTCATGACTCGTTTCCCATATGAGAGAATAGACCATCCATTCATTGAACCATAGTCTTGAACCACTTCTATCTTACACACCTGTATTGTTAAGCTCAGAAGTCAACCCACCAAAAGCAACATCATCGAATCCTGCACAAAATAATTGTTCTAGATATATATGTCATAATAAATCTCAAAAGACTTATTAAAATATTCTGACTTTTCAGAGAATTGGTGTTGCCATTCCCTCCACTTGTGCTTGAATCCATTGGATTTGTTTCCAAACTTTACCAACCCTTGCAAATCTTCCTGAAGTGTCCAAGGTTTCCACACTTCCTACAAGTCACCTCTTTTGGTTCTTGTTAAGATCATCTTGGTGTTATCATGATGCTCGTGCCCTTGTTTGTCATTTGTTCCTGGAGGAGTTGTTATGCTCCACCAATTGCAACTGATGGGACCAGTTTAGCATTGCTACCTTTGGCTTGAAATGTTGTGCTTTGAGTGATTCCACCCCCCCCAATGCGCGCAAGTGACGCCCAACTTCAACAAGAGTTTCCTCCTTCTTATGCTTAAGCTATGCTTGAACTTCCAAGAAGGAGGTAGTTTATGCGTGATACAAGAGACCTGAAATGAGCCTTCCATCCATGTTTCAATCTGTGTTGTTGAACGACCAACGTTAACTACGAAATTCATTGTATTGTTCCATTGACAGGTCTAGAATCACCATTTTGTGAATTGTTAAAATTACTTTACAAGGAACTCTTACTTATGCATACTCCACCATATACTTGGCTTCCAAGGATCCCATAGTTTTTGCGGTAACAAGACATTAAGAAGAGCCTAGAACTTTAAGACAAAAGGCCAAGATTCGTGTACAAAAAGTTTTATTCCTTTGCAGAACTCCCATCAGAATCGGTTGCGGGTTGCTACCGATCGGATGGAGGTGGTCTTTATGGCCAACCGATCGGCTGGTGATCTCTGAATGGTTTTGGATTTTTAACTTCGTTGTGTATTTCTTCATGCACTATCCACACTTGGTTAACTCTGAACTTGGAACTTTGAAATGACCAAACTTAGGTTTCTCCTTATGAATTACTTCACAAATTGGACTTTGAACTTGGGAATCTTCGTGTAATCGCATGTGCTCCATTTTCTTCACTTTTTCCTCGTTTTTCCTACATTTGGCTACATATACTACAAAAACATACTTTGATACGATTTAGTTGCAAAAGCATATAAAAGTAACCAAATAACATGCATAAAAACATTAATAATGCTTCTAAAAACATGTTAACTTTGAACGTTATCAAATCCCCCACACTTAAACTTTGCTTGTCCTCAAGTAAATCAAGAAGAAAACTAAATATCCACATGGTAAATGAAAGTGATTTCTGAAAATTGTGATGAAATCCTCCTTATACAAGTACAAGTTAGATCATCCTTGTTAAGCTTTTATAAATGAAATATTAAGATGTTTGACAATACCCAATGATTTTTTTGCTCGATTAACACTTCTAAAACACCTCACGAAGGGAGAAATAAAATATAATTCACTCATAACACTCATATATGGGGTAGCGTATATGATAAATCACACTCATTGCTCCGTCATGACTTAATTATTACCATAAGCTTGTACAAGAAACAAAACTACACCGCAATGGCGTAAGCACCAAGTCTACATATCAAAGAGGGCTTTTATTCGGGTTTAGGCTAAAAAGGGTTAATTAACTTATATGTAATTACCTCGTGTAAATCATAATAGATCGCTTGCTACGAATTCTAGTATCACTAAAGAACGGATGGTCACTAAGGATAATCCTTAGTTCGCTAGCACGTTTTCTAGATCCTCATGAACTCGGATGGTCACTACTTTTCAATACACTTAATAATTACACCAAGTCAAAAAGGTAAGGATAAGGCATGGGAATATTTGGGTAAGTGATGTTTAAGAATATACAAACTAGTCCAAGTCTATGGTCGAATGTCATTAGCTTTTCTTCCTTGAATCATAACCTCGTAGTCTTTGAGAACTTCATTCTTTCGCGATCAATGCTTTATTTTATAGCTTTATTGCTATACATAACACTATATATATCAAACTAACAACATTTTTTTTTAACAAACTCAGTCATAACACATAACAATTAGAAACACTTGTCATCATACACATTGCGATGACTAAACTTTACTTGCTTCGACCGTTGGTTCTTGAATTTCCACTTTCTCCATTCTTCCTTCATGATTCATAATTTCTTCACAAAGCTAACAACTCACCAAGACTTGACTAAAGGGTGAGGCTAGGCTAAAAAGTGTAAAATCTTTTTGTATTTTTTTGTGGTTTTAATCAAAAGAAAGAAAAAGGCTCAGAAGGTGTAACTAAGGGTATCTAGCGTTAAAAATAAACGCTAACAAAAGGGTTAAAAATTGGGATTTAACTAATCAATGTGACTAGCTAAAAATCAATAAAGAAGGCTATATGGTTTAAATCCTAAGGTTGCCTCTTATCACGTATGTATCCTTATATTACAAAAGTGTAATCTCACAGCGGTCTCGTAATGATTTACAAGTACAAGTTCTAGAATAAATTAAATCACCGGCACACTCATAACAAAAGATTCGAGCATATAAGATGTAAGCTCGTTATAAACAGGCTCAATTCCTCACAGTTTTGGTGGAAAGGGTTATAATGTGTGCTAGCAAATGTAATCGATCCAAAAGTGGATTGCAATATTAATCGGGACACATCTCAATTCTTTCAAAATTACTGATTTCCAGTGGATAGATCCGTTTATTCTAATAAATTTCTCCTAAAAGCGTGAAAACAACTAGATTATAAGGACAAACAAAAATTTAAATTTTCTTATTTTCCTACTCACCCCCCCCCCTTAAGTTAAGCATTGTCCTCAATGTGATAGACGAACTAAAAAGTATGAAAGTAGGGAAATGAGAAAATAAACCATGATTTCAGCTTTCATGCTTTTGTCCAATTGTTTATTCCATGCAATCAATACCTGTATTATTAGAAAACAGAAAACAAACAAACAAAAAGCATTGCAATTTTATTCAAAATAGTGGTACACCCCCACACTTAAGTTTGACCAAGTGGTAAAACTTTGGGGTATAGGCACTGAAAATTAAACATTAAAATAAACACACGGGTTGCCTCCCGAGAAGCGCTTGTTTTATTAACGAGTCCTCAGCCGGACTCAAACTTCGAACAGACTATGTGAATGTAGTGTTACGTTTCTTTTTAGGAATATAAACTACATTTCCTACCACAATTCCTTCTCCTGTTTCATCTATGTTTTCCAACGTAACTTTTTCCCATGCTCTAGGGAGAGCATCATAGATAAAACCAGTATGGTGTGCCCAAGGGACCATTCCCTTGTGTGGAGCCATGAATGTGATAGCTTCATATTCAGATTCGGACGAAATTTCTTCGTTAAAAATCAAGTTTAATTGCTCTTTATCGTAATAGAGTTTAATTCGATGTCCATTGACAATGAAACTTCCACCATGTTTGTCATAAAGTTCAACATAACCTGATGGATATCCATGTTTCACTACATATGGTCCGAACCATTTTGGTTTGAGTTTCGGAGCTTTAAACTTATATTTCATGTTGAATAGCAGAACTTTATCTCCAGCTTTGAATTGTTTTCGAATTCTTAGCTTTCTGTCGTGGTAAGCTTTGGTTCTTGCTTTGTGTAGCCTGGAGTTTTCATAGGCTTGAAGTCTTAACTCGTCGAGTTCATGTAATTGCAAAAATCTCTTTTCTCCAGCTACTTTCAGATCAGGATTACAGCTTCTCAATGCCCAATAAGCACGGTGTTCGAGTTCGAACGGAAAATGACATGTTTTTCCATACAAGAGTCTGTACGGTGTTGTACCAATTGGTGTCTTATAAGCCGTACAAAATGCCCATAGAGCGTCGTCTAATTTTCTTGACCAAACGGCAGGATTATCTTTAACCGTTTTTTCAAGTATCCTTTTTATAGCTCTATTGGTATTTTCGACTTAACCACTTGTTTGTGGATGATAAGCTGTTGCAAAACAATGATGAACTCCATATCGTTTCATTACTTTCTCTATTTGTTTATTGCAGAAATGGGATCCTCTATCACTTATTAAAGCTTTAGGGATTCCATAGCGAGCGAATAGCTTTTTGAGAAAGTTGACAACAACTCGTGCGTCGTTAGTAGGAAGGGCTTCAGCCTCTACCCATTTGGAAACATAATCGATTGCAACGAGGATATATTCGTATTTGTGTGATTTAGGGAAGGGTCCCATAAAATCAATTCCCCAAATATCGAATATTTCGCAGACTTGAATGCTCTTTTGAGGCATTTCGTCTCTACGAGAAAAGTTACCGGATTTTTGGCACGCATCGCAGTTTTGAACAAGAGTATATGCTTCTTTGAAAATTGTAGGCCAATAGAATCCAGCTTCGAAAACTTTTCTAGCTGTAGTGGAAGGACCATAATGTCCCCCAGTTGGGCCATGATGACATTCATCAAGAATTTTTCTTGTTTCGGAACCCGAAACACATCTTCGAATCATTCCATCCTTGCACATTTTGAAAAGGTATGGTTCCTCCCAATAGTAGTGCTTTAGTTCCGAGAAGAACTTACTACGTTGGTAGTGACTCATCCCTTTTTTAAGAATATCTCCTGCAAGATAATTTGCATAATCTGCAAACCATGATACGTCACTATCATCCTCATCATCAATCGGCATGAGAGTTTCATCTGGAAAGTAATCGTTTATTTCATTTTCTTTAAATTCTTCCAAATTCGGATTCTCTAGTCGTGACAAATGATCGGCTGCAAGATTTTCTGCTCCTTTCTTATCTTTTATTTCGATATCAAACTCTTGGAGTAGTAAAATCCATCTGATAAGACGCGGTTTTGCATCTTGTTTGGTAAACAGATATTTGAGTGCGGAATGATCTGTAAAAACTATCGTTTTTGAAAGCACGAGATAAGATCTGAATTTGTCGAATGCAAAAACTACGGCTAATAATTCTTTTTCGGTGACCGTGTAGTTTTGTTGAGCGCTATTAAGTGTTTTACTAGCAAAGTATATAGGACGAAAATGTTTTCCTTCACGTTGTCCTAAAACAGCTCCAACAGCGAAATCGCTTGCATCACACATGAGTTCAAATGGTAGTGACCAATTAGGTGCAACCATGATTGGAGCACTAGTCAGTTGACTCTTCAATGTTTCGAAAGCTTTGATGCAGTCAGCATTGAAATCAAAAACAGAATCTTTTTCCAAAAGTCTAGTCATAGGACGTGATATTTTTGAAAAATCTTTGATAAAACGGCGGTAAAAACCGGCATGTCCTAAAAAACTTCTAACGGTTTTGACGTTAGTCGGTGGTGGTAATTTGGCGATAACATCAATTTTTGCATTGTCTACTTCCAT
>LBNU01029967.1:155388-165388 GCA_014162995.1 Artemisia annua | reverse complement strand
GTGAAAAACGTAACAGTAAAGTGCAACAACATTGAGCACAACACTTAAATAGCGTTCAACAGTCATATGTAACGTATTCAACACTTAAATTTCGTTGTCGAGAATATACTTGTCATGTTAGATTAAAAACTCTTAAAAGAGACAAGTGACAAAAGAGGGATGTAAATGATCTTTTAATACAAGACCAATAATGCAGGAGGATTGTAAAAATGAGAAAAAATAAATGGAAATGCGGGGTATCGATCCCCGTACCTCTCGCATGCTAAGCGAGCGCTCTACCATCTGAGCTACATCCCCATTTCTTGTTTGTATATTTCGCAAAATCATTTTGTATTATCTTTTAGCTGTTGTTGCAGAAATTTTTGCACGGATTTAAATGGAACAATGTGAAGAAAGTTACCTATTGTACTAGCTTTGTTACCTGATAAGTTTTGGTCAGCTGAACCTTTATGAACTATGTGTAGATAGAGAGAAGTTATACTTGTATACTAGCTAGCTATATGGTTAGTCTTTCAAAGCATTGTTTTTTGCAAAAATGCAAAAATAACTTGGATGAAAAATGTCTTAGTAAGGTGATTTCTTCTTCGGATTATTACTTAAATTTATCAAGATCGCAAGTTCAAAGTGTTTTGTTTGTTTTTGCACAAGAACACTGATTATAGTGCAATTACAGAAATAGAAACAAAAAGATAGATACATTCATCACGACTTAAGTGATGAGGTATAGTCTCCTCCAGATACTCTGGATGAGATAATTGTAAGTAAGCCCCAATATTTTTAAGACAAAATCACTCCACACCAAGGGCGGAGAGACATTGAATGGAGAGGGGGCGGTGCCCTCTATGATTGGTCAAAAAACTTATGAGTGTACGGTAATTTTATTATTATTATTATTATTATTATTATTATTATTATTATTATTATTATTATTATTATTATTTTAATTTTGACAAATTTAATCATGTTGCCTTCGGCCCAAGTTTAGATTTACCCTCAACTAGTCCAAGAAAAAGGCCTATTAACAACTTGATTAAATATGATTTAATGAAAATGTAAATATCTCTATGCGAAAAGACCTTTATGAAAATCTATAACCACCAATTTATTTATGTGGCTTTAAATGCTCTATAGTTTTATTCATTATAGACCCGTGAGATTCACGGGGTTTTAGAGGGTTGTTGAATAAGAAAACATAAGTACGTGAATATGTAAGAAAGATTAAAGAACGTAAACGTTGTGAAATTTTGTTTGAACGGAAACATAAATTTATAAGTGCCAAAAGACATAAAATACAATGGTCGTAAGTATGTATGTAATAAATGTTCATTTCCTGTGCAACATCCAATAGTTCAGCTATATTTCTCATTGGAAATTTATTGACAAAATCATCCAATGTCAGAGTTTTTAGCCCCGGTTGAGATAGGGGTTGCCGCATTCTCCGACTTGTCTTGTTGTCCATTTTCAATCAACCTACAAATTTGAATAAAATATAATGGTGAAAACATTGATCATAGCGGAATTACTTATAGCAAAAAGTATGGAAAAACGACTTGCTCAAGAGTGTCAATGGTTTCTTTTTACCCGGCTTTCCATTGTTCTCATAGTTGTCAAGTGCTTCACACGCAACAACATGTCCTATAACATCAAGCGATCAAAAACATAAAGGTGCTTTAGATAACAGTTAGTTTGGGAGACATCAAATGTGTTAATTATAAAACAATACATACCAAGCTATCCCATTTCCTCATTCAGCAAACCAGTTATTGTTTTAAATGGGCCGCTCCAGTAAAATCAGTACACTTTTCTAGTATAGTATTCGAAAGAAAACTCAGACGGAGTACTTGGTTGACCATTCGATACTGAGGTTTTATCTCTCCAAGACTGTAACGCTGCAATATTACAGCATTGCCTTCCTCCAACTCATGCTTAAATTGGTTCACCAAAGCCATTCCTACCGTTGCTTGCATCTTTGAATTCTGGCAAAAAAAGGTCATTGACATTATTTAATACAAATTTGAAGACAAATCAATCCAAATTGGTTCACCAAAGCCATTCCCCTAAATTACATGCTCATCTGTTAGATAAACTACTCCTATTATGCTATAATATAATTTTGTCCAAGAAGACAAATCAATCCAAATTTGAAACTTGCATGGTCCAATGTTGAACCGTGTAATAGCTTATATGAATTTCATCAGTGAAATTTTGTAAAAGAACATACAATTAGACCTCAATGGACATTCATTTGACTTTTCTCATGTTTCCCTTTACTTAAAGACTATATAGTGCCGTTTGTTTAAGAAATGACCTAAAGAAACAGAAATTGCATCCATAATGGGTGAAGATGAGGACTTGTTTATCGATCACCATAGATATTGTACTCCTAATGATTTAACATGTACAACTACGAATTAGGAATAAATCATCCTCAAAAAAGTATATTATTTTCAAGAAATTGTAGATAAACATGAACATACAAACCATTCTCAATAGACTTAATAATATAAACCAAAGACCTAAGAAAGCATTTGAACCTCAAAAGGAAAGTAATCCAACTTATAAGTACTACATTTATGTGCACAATAGACAAATAACTGAACAACAATGGGCACCTATATAACCTCAACAATCAAGGAAAACCCAAGTATCTAATTAAACTGATTCAAATAATCTATCATGAAAAAACGGGCTTTAACCTACAACTCAAGTTATGGTTTTGACCAGTTCATTTTACTGCCTCTAATAAACCACTTTAAAGACACAAAATGCACACATTGAAAACCAAAGCTAAGTTGTAACATTTTGTTATCAAAAATTGTAGTGTAATCAGATCGATATTTTGAGCTCCAAATGGAATTAGTTTTCAAATAATGTTGTATAGGCCTCCTGTGCTAACTGGAAAAAATTGACATTAGAGAACATATATGTATTGAGAAAAGTAAAATTGGCATACCTATTCCTCCTGTGCTAACAAACCCATGCCCAAATATGCGTTCATAGCGTAGTATGTCAGTGCTTTTGTACTGGGACATTATCCAGCAACTTTTGGAAGCCCCTGTCACCGTCTAAATTCACCACCTCCTGCCATATAGGTATATTGTGCATCATTTATGTAAAGATGTAAATACTGGTTTTTAGTTACTTTACATCCATAAGAACGAATAATAATAAACTTTACATGTTTATAACAGGTGCTCAGTCATGACACCTACAATCCACACACATGTAATCATAAATAGAAGTGGTGGGTCTAAACAACATTTCTTACGTTAGAGATATTGGATGAGTGCATCCCAAATAGCATAACAGTTGATTTCCCCCAATTTTTTTCTAGGGTTCTGGCGAAACACAATTAAAATTGAACATAATCAATGAAAAGTATATTATAATACTTTTTCAACAAAATAAATTACAACTAAAATTCAAATCTATAAACATTAAAATCAAATAGTTACATACCAATGTTTGATGTTGAGAGAACACAATTGTTGAATTGGTACTGGCGTATAAATCATTCTTCATGGAAACATAATGCTGTTGAGGAGGAGAAAAACGTATAATTTGAATCAATATCTAAAATCAACCGAATGACCTTTGGTTACATAGGGTTGTGATTATTGAGTTTCCATGAATAAGTTTCTTGAAGGGATCAATTGATTTAAAATCAGTTTTATATTAACAAATCATTGAAACGATTTTGAATGGCATAATTACTTACCAAAAATACAGACCTTTCTTTTGATACATTTCGATGAAAACTGATGCAGTGGTGGAGTTGTACATCATTAATGCACAACCAATGGGAAGAGAGACACGTCAGAGAATTATGCAGTTCGTGCTTAGAGAGCTTGTAAACTTTTCTCGTTTATTAGTATGTATAGATTTGTTGATGTATTGTCATGATATATTGGTGAAAGGGTTATTAAATTTAAATTTTGCTCATTGTTGTATTTGTTTAGCCAAAACTATGTAAGGTTGCTATAAAAGAAACAAGGTTGATATACCCGCCGCGTTGCGGCGGGGCCCTCTTGTTGCTATTTTTTGTTGCTATTTTTTTAAGGTGGCCAGTTCTTTTCATTAGGTTACTCAAGATGTGTTTACTGCTATCGGGAAGGGTTTTATAAGGTGGTTTTATTAGATTGTGGTATTTTGTTGTTTGCCATGTTTGTGAAGCATCTGATATTTTTATGTTCCTTACTGTATGTTTAATTATCTAAAAGTAGCTGCTAAATTTTAAATTTTGAAATTATGCAGTTGATAGGTCTTGTCAAATAGTAAAAGCTTGTTACTTGGAAAGTATATCTGTGTTTACTGTTTTTTTAGGGAAAGTTAATTGCATTTTTTATTAGTTACTTTTCTTAGGTTGCTGTATTTAAGGACCATGGGTGATAGTTGTATCCAGTATCTGTTGTAGTTGACTTAAGTTGGTCTTCGTGTCATGGATAGTTTAGTTAGGCTTTTAGAGTTGTCTTATTCATCTTCTTCGGCTTTTGTTTCTGATATTATGCATTTGGGTTTCCAGAGAGAAGTTCAGGAGGAGCGGGGTTGGTTTTCGTTTTTGCATGGTTGGTGTGTGCACGTTCGTGATCGGCTAGCCTATTTGGATGCTATTATCCATGAGTTAGAATTTTGCAGTAAGGATTGGTGTGCGGCTCAATTGGTTATGCGGGTGAGGGTTNTTCACTTGCTCGGAATTGAAAGTTATGGCTTCATTTCTCAATGAGCTTGATTAGTGTTATCTGAACTTTCTTGAGCTTCGAGAAATAATTCGTCTTACACGGCTTCTTCATGAGTAGATTTTCTTCTTTGACTCGGTTTTAGATCTTTTCCAAATCTTGTGACTCTTTTGCTCTTCTTGGTTTGATTATCATGCCATTTTTTGCAATATCCATTCCTGCACGATCGCAAACACAAAACAACTTATGCTTTGGCATTTCGCGTTAGTTTTTGTCTTTTCTACACTTAAACTAAGGTAAAAGATAGGTATTTTAGCATACTCAAAATCCCCAAGACTTAAGGTATTGCGTGTCTCGCAATGTATACGTGCACGGCATTATTAGGATGACTAATAATTTTCACGGCGTCTACTTTTATTCGGTTAACTTGTGAAAAGTTAAGCTACAGTTCGATAGTCATGTAAATGACGAAATCATTTAATTCCCAAGATACGCCGGGTTTATCCAGCTATTTAGAACTAATATAATAAAACAAGCTTTACAAACAATTATTATATACGTTTTGTAATGAGCGGTGCGCATAAGCGAGCTTTCAGGTTTAATATTATTGGTGTAATGATTAAGGATCATTAGAGCAAGAACAGCGCAAGAAATTCATAGAATAATGGTACGTCGATTTGGATAAAATTTCAGTTCGCCACTGCATTTTTTCATAAGTACCAAATCATAAGTGCAAAAATAGTGATAAGGTTTCACCTCATTCGTCTATACCTTAGAAAACGTTTAGTATTCCATTTTACCAAATTTAATTAGTCCTACTTCATTGGAACGTTTTAAAGCCTATGTTTGTCGTATAGTATTGCTGGAGTATTGACTACCTCTCTGTATATGGACCCGGTTAAAATGACAGTGTGGGAGCTTTTTTCCTCCTCCTATTTTCGCTTATCTGGCCTTTGATTTATATATTTATAGTAGAAGTATGGAATTTCTTCGTGCATATTACGCCACTCTCGATATTGTGTCTATATAGTAATGTTCTTGATAGATCACGCCTATAAAGATTACCACTGAACGATTCATACGCTAGGTAGGTTCTACGCGCCCTTTAGAAGGTCTGCGAAGGCGCATTGAATGTGGTCCAGGTTCAAGAATTGGATGAATACATACAAAGACTTTGGAAGATATGATGAAATCGTAATAGGTAAGTTGGGCAGGTAGTACATATTCCGTGAACGCTGAGAGATCGATCTGAGGAGGAGAGAATGCCAGCTCGAGTATTGGCGCGTGTGTGTGAATAGCCAGCTGGTCAACTGTTAAGGTCTTTCAGTACATTATAGCCCACGAAATCCTGACATGAATTCTCTTACATTACATTGATCTTATTTTTCTGTTCTTTGTCTTTTCATTTTCGTTTCTTTTTCTTCTCATATATTTTTTATTCTTTTTTTCTCTTTTTTTTTTTTGTTTTTTTTCGGTTTCTTTCTTTTCTTTCGTTCTTGCCTCTTATACTTCTCGACTCGAACCTTAACGGTTTCAAGTCAAGCCACGCCAAGCTGCGTAGGGTCGATCGGGGAAAGTCCTTAATGTGATGTCCCTATAGAGTACCGATCTCGAATCGAGTGCTTAAGCAGCTTGTGGAAGCGTCAGATATCCGCAATACAACAGACGTGGCTTTTGGTAGCGCGTGTAGCACCTTGCAGGCGATTACTACGATGTTCCAGCTTGGTGCCTATACATGAAATGTATCATAATAAGTCATGATCCACAATTCAACCTCCCCGATGAGCTTACTAGTTATGGGGCTGGTTCAAGTGAGTTGACCCAATGTTCCAAGAAAGATTCTCGACGAGGGAAGAGTAGAATTACTCAGTCGGGCGTGTGGACCAAAATCTATAGACATCTATTTGAGTGTTATTTCGCACAAATGTATGGTGTGAAGTTAAGCTGATTAGGACCGGAAATAAGCCACGTCATATTAGCGCTCGATGAGCTTATAGGGAGTACCAGCTCATGTTCTCGCATTATGTGTGTTGTGGTAACTAAGGTTTACTGGGTGAAGTAAAACAGCTATATCTTATTGGGCTTCATTCTCCGCTTTTTTGACAGATACTCTCAGAATAATGAGTGTAATGTTGCTGCCGGAAGCGATTAGGCCGGATAATTTTTAGCCATGGATGTATAAAAGGTAAAGTACGGGGAGCCGAGGGCAAAAGAGTAGCTCCTAGTGTACAAAAACTAGGCCAGAAAGCTTATATGAATATTTGGGTTAAGGTGGAGAGCCTTCATGCCTGATCCGTCGAAGTACACTGCGGCGGAGGACGTGTCCAACGTGTGAGGATCAAGTACAGTAGGAATTTATTTTCTCACTCGGCATGCAGTACTAGTAGAAAGTAAACTCGGAAGACCGGAGCATGGGGGGCAAAAGAGTTGCAAATTTGTATTCTATTTTATGCATAGTTTTTTAATTTTTTATCTCATTTATATCTCTTTGTTGTGTTCTATGCTATTATGAAAATTTAAAAATATTATCAAATTTTTTGGATTATTGTAAAAAAAAAAACAGAGAAAAGAAAGGATAAGGTGTGGATTACAACGGTAAAACGACAAATATGAATCAATTGTGGTAGGTGCAAATCAAAACAGATATAAGATATCATAACCGCTCCCCCTTGAAGAAATATATAATTTGAACCATTTGGTCTCATATGTTGTAGGGTAAAGAGGTAATCGCTAACATAAATCTGAATGGCTGCATTCACTAATAAGTAAATAGGTCAAAAGATACTAGTTAGTCGTAAAGAGTTTGGATATATTAATTTACTTCAGGCGCATGATAAATCATGGGACTATCGAGTGGGAGAGATTTGATAGGCAAAAGCTAAACGCGCAGAGCACGAAGACGAGTACGCATCAACTGAGAATATGTAAATAATCTAGCTAACACAAACAACGCAACAAAACTAAGATGGAGGTTCATCTCAAGGTCGCCCTCTCCAGCATCAGTATCACAATTTGTCTTAGATAATAAAATAAAAAGATATATTAGCCATGGGTGTGACATCCACGTAGAAAGCAGCCCATAAAATGTCCTTTGTTGTATCGCGCTCGCTCGCGTCTTATAGCATATAGAATAGCGCCGCAGCAGTAAAGCATTGATTACTTGTTTGCTTGGGGAGAAGCAATGTATTGAGTAAATCAGAACACAACTGAACGAGTAAAGGGAGGTATCATTCTCCGAGGAGAATCAAAAGAAGTTAACTCTTCGCAGCTCATGCGGGAACCGGGGGTATGTAATGATGATACATAAATTTTGAGAACACTGGAGTGTTTCATAAACAAAGGGCAAATTCCTGAAAATGGTTGGCAACTGTCACTTTTTCTATGTATGTAGCTTTCTCTTTTTTTTTTCCCATGTGTCACTAAAGCTTGCTAATTCGTCCATGGTATGTGCGGTGATTGATTCACCGGCTGGAGCAGGTTAACTACCTTGGTTAGGTTTCATGCCTATGTATATCGTCGTATTTGTCGGTCTAATTTGCATGGCATTTAGTTGTATTTATTGGGTTGTTTTTTGTTCCATTTTGCACAACGAATTGTTGTTATTTTACTAAGTGTAAGTTATTTTGTTGTAGCTTTATACACATACAATAAGTTTTTTAAGTGTATGTTGCGGTTATTTAAGGCGTTTTTCTCAATATACGGGGTTTTACCTTTTTCTTTTTTTTTCTTTATTTATTTTTATTTTTTAGGTGTGACCAAAGTTAACTTTTTTCGCCCATGGCTCCGGTTTCTGCTGGTTTGCACAATCCTCCACATCATGGAACAGTCATCCGGGGAGTAGCTGGATGATAGAAGGTCACTTCAGGTTGGGGCAATGATGATGGAGTAGTTTACATTGTAGCCGAGTACAACAAAGGCTGACATACAGCGTATAAGATGTACGAATAACATAAGTTTTGGGTCCAACTAGTACTTGGGAGGATTTGGTGACAACTTAGACCGAATGACCAAGCTTGGTGCTCATCACGATTTTGTGCGTTGCCTCTTAGAGTCGATCTTATCTCCGGTCGTGGAGCTAGGCGCTAGGTGGAATTCAAGTAATACAAAGCAACTTGTTGATGTTAGAATGTACATCTTATCCTCTCCGAGAGATGGACATTAAGCTATCAAGCTGTCATCTCAATTTTCCCTCGATCGGTTCAATACGGTAGCAAGATTTTGTTTGCATAAAAGATTTTTGTTCCAAAGGAAAGCCAAAAGCAATCCTTTTCCTTAAGCATTTAAAAGCTTCTCGCAAGATTTTTTGTTTTAAAATAAACTTACTTTCATCAAAAGATGAGTTTTTTCATCATCGAGTATTCCTGGATTAAAAACTTTGTCTTCACAGGAAAAATCGGAAAGGTACTCGATGGTGGACTCATCGGAAGAAAACACATCATCCTTAAAAGGAGAAAAATCATTTTGCTCAAGAACGGATTCCACATTAGCAATGTCCATTTTAAGATCCTTTTTGAAATCTTTTTCTTTATTAGATTTTTCATCAAAAGAATTTTTCTCAAACGATTTTTTCTCAAAAGATTTTTCATCAAGAGATTTCCCATACAAAATTTCTCTCCATTCGGTTTGATCAGCCTTGAAATCAAAAAGTCCATCATCACTTTGATCATCAAAAGATTTCTCTTCAAAAGGTTTTTCATACAAAATGTTTTTCCACTCACTTTGATCGGCCTTACAATCAAAAAGTTCATCATCACTTGGTTCGTTAAAAAGTTCAAAGTTCGAACCAAGAGTTGAAGTTTGATTTGGGAAATCATCAACTTGTTTTTGATTAACTTGAATATCAACAAGATCATCATCGTAATTGTTTAGAAGAAACTCCAATCTACGTGAGTCGGCTTCGACGTCTTCATCCGATCGTGGGATGGACTCAAGAAGAGCGAGTTCATCGGCGAACTCTTCAAGAAGGGCATCGACTCTAGAATTGGATTCAAATGGTTGAACTAGCAAGTTGACTTTTTCTGGAGGGAGAGTTGGTGGTGGTTCATTCAACAATTTTTCAAGTAAGCGAAGATCTCCCTCCATATCGAAAACGGCTTCATCAGTTTGAGGTAAAACGGGATCATTATGAGAGAAAACTTTGAGCTCTTCCATAGAAAAATCACTTCCCTCATTCAGAAGGGAAGGATTTGAAGACTCGGAAGAAACATCATTACTAACATCTTTGACATCAATACCTTTAACCGAAAATGTATTGGCGGCGTTTGTAGAAGTTTGTTGGATATTAAACGTGATGGCCTCATCCTCAACTCGGAGAGTAACTTCTT
>LBNU01029967.1:145118-155140 GCA_014162995.1 Artemisia annua | reverse complement strand
TTCAATAGTGTAAAAGTGATCACTTGCTCGGAATTAGAAAGTTATGGCTTCATATTCATCAATGAGCTTGATTAAGTGTCTCTTGAACTTTCTTGAGCCTTCGAGAAATAATTCGTCTTCACGGGCTTCTCATGAGTAGATTTCTTCTTTGACTCGGCTTTTAGACTCTTTTCCAAATCTTGTGCTCTTTTGCGGCTTCTTGGTTGATTATCATGCCATTTTTGCAATATCCATTCCTGCACGATCGCAAACACAAAAACAACATATCTTTGGCATTTCGCGTTAGTTTTTGGTCTTTTCTACACTTAAACTAAGGTAAAAGATATGTGTAATTTAGCACATATCACATTGCTCTTTGCTGCAACAACGTCCAGCACTCTAGATCAAAGCACATCGACATTCGACATCATTTCATCAGAGAACAAGTGGAAAAGGGAATCGTGGAACTCTACTTTATTAGGACGGAATTTCAGCTGGCTGATATCTTCACTAAGGCACTCCCTAGAGAACGGTTTCAATTCATTCTCCCACGTCTTGGAATGAAGAGTATCACTCCTGAATCACTCAAAAGTCTTCAGGAAGATAATGAGGATCAACTGATTCACTTCACATATCCTTATATATACATAATTTTGGTTTGCTATTACTTCAGATAGCAACCCACGATTAAAATTTTGGTTTGCTATTACTTCAGATAGCAACCCGGTCTTCAAAATCCGTGTAAAAACACGTTTTCATGTTTTCACTGTGTGTGGATTATCCGAAAAGTTGTACGCTTTAGTGCAACCTTCCTAGTAAAAGAGGAGAAGTCTTCTTTTCCCAAAATCTCTTTCTTTTAAAATTCTTCAAAAGAGATTTTGTGGTGTACAAGGTGGTTATCGGTCCTAAATTTTCTCGTATACATTACCACTCACATTAATGGCTACTAAACGTTAAAATGGAAAAACGGGTCATTAATTGAGGGGGAGCGTATGTGCTCAAAATTTCTGCACCTTTAAAAACTTTGTGCACCAGCCACAGTGAAACTAAAAAGTGTCTCAAAATCAGTAAATGTTTAAACCATATCACATGTCTCTCTAAAGCTTTTTAGAAAATCATTTAAATCTATTGGGATCACAAAATCTCAAAAGATTTGAAATTTTATGATCGGGGGAGAGAATGTGATTTAAATATAAAAACTGATTTGAAAGTGATGTTTTTGGAACTCATAAAGAATGTTTTGGACTTAAAAGAACGCTCCCTTATGTGCTAAAATGATAAAGATTTTGGATTTTAAGCAAAGCACATATTAAGGGGGAGCAAGTGATTAAATGTGATGTTTTTGGACTCAAAAAGAAGATATGGACTAAAAAGAATCGCTCCCGTATGTGCTAAAATTTTTAAAGATTTTGGTTTATGATCAAAGCACATACTGAGGGGGAGCAAGTGTTGAAAAATGATGAATAAATGATCTCGTATGAAAGCTCACCCGTATGTGCCAAAGCTTTAAAGACTTTCAAAATTGATTCAATCAATGGCACATATTGAGGGGGAGCAAGTGGCTAAGAGTCTTTTGCGTGTTTTTACAACAATAAGTAGAAACCGTGAATTGCTTATGACTCAGAATTTGACTCATGAATTGACGAAACATGAAATGTCGTGGATCGAAATGACTTGTCCTGGCCGGGTAATAATTTCAAGCTGGTCTAACCAGTGATGTAAACGTGTCTCGAAAAGGACTAGTCAAAGTAGAAAGTACCAGTTTCGAGAAACTCTTTTTAGATGCTTGCTTTGACGGGTCTAACTTCCTTTTCAAGGAATGTTAACAACTTCAAGTTAGTTATTAGGGCTAGTTATCACCTAAAAGCTGATAATGGATCCCTTTAACTAAGCAACGTAAACGTGTCCCTCGAGTAAACGTCTATTAAGAGCCGATCAATTCAAATAAGTGCAACTCACCCCGACATGTGCAAATTTCTTTCTTCCTATGAGCACATGTTAAGAGGGGAGTATTTGAAAATGATAAAACTCACAAAGTGTCAACAAAAAGTGTTTATTATTCATAAACACTTTGAGAGAATTTTCAAAGATTTGGTTATATGGAGATTGTGGAAAGATACCAAAAGACCGACCACTTTTATTTAAAAGCACGGAGTTATAAGGATGGTTAGGTTAGGTATGTGTTCCCATGATCCACCAGAACCGGAAGGATCTTCCCAGGGACAATCCAATAGATAGATTAGAAGTCCTTAGGAATGATTAAAAAAAAGAAAAAAAGAAAAAAAAAAGGAGAAAAGTGAGAAAGGGAAAAGTGCCGACTAAGACTGAGCTAGGACTGGAACACACCCAACAAGGTTCTAGTTATGAAGTCTTGGTAAGCACTGAAGGGGTTGAAGAATTAAAAAGAAATGAAATGAGAAAGGGTGAAAAGAAATAGCCCTCCAATTACTCAACCTTAGGGCAGACACCGGGTTCAATTCATATGCTACTGATTGTTACCAAGGTAACATCGGTATTGAAGATTAAGACGTCATGGACCCAGTGACGCACTGCACTAAACCTTCCAGCCACTCAAGTTCTCTTAAAAGAGCTTGTTTCATTCTCACGGGGAACCGGTGTAAACTATCGACTTGTCTCTTAGAGCTAGTTGATATTGAAACAGGAGACCCCTCCCTAGTCTCCGCATAGGATAACCAATGTGCACTTATCGAGTCTAGAGCCAAGAGATGCATCAAAAGATCTCATAGGTACACTTGATACTTATACACTGGTGGTTCAACATTAAGGGCACCAGGTGTAATATTTCGAGTCCTACGCAGATCTTAGCAATCTGCCAAGAACACTTATGAGGGAATGTACATAAGTATTTCCCAATGATTGAGTGGAAACTCCTGCCAGGGTCAACATCAAACAGCCCTGACAGCAGGTCACTTCGGTAATCTCTTGTAGGTTACGCTTAGTGTGTTCGGTGGTGTTCCAAAAGGTCTACAGTCGTGGGGTGATCTCCAGCGACTCACCTAATCGTTGGTGTACTTCGGTATGTCAGTGAAAGCCCTTTCGGGGGCATCCGATTGGGAACGGCCTTGGTAAGGATTAGAGAAAGTCTTCACACTATGCTGTTGACGATCTCGAAGTCCAAACTTGTAAGTGCCGGTATGTTTATTACTAACCATGTTTTATGCAGCTCAACATACCTAACTTACCATGTTCACCACCATCACTCAAGTTCCACATGCTCATACCAACATCTACAAGGAGTCGTCAGAACTTTTCAACCGTGAAGATCTACTCAACAAAGATGTATGGGCATGTTGGAAAGGCGTAATCACACCAAAGACAAAGAAGTTGACGATTGATGCCGATTGCTGAAAAGATGCAGATTCATCATCTCATGCTTACACTTCAACATCATAACTCAAGATATCATGATCAAAGAATGGGCTACGACTATGCTTCCTCAACTCTGATGTAGAAGATCATGATCAAGAAAAGTGTAAGCATAACAACACAAAGACTATCACTGCATCACAAAGAGACACATACACTCAAAGATGACTTGAAGCTAAATATATGGATGAAGAGCGAAGAGCAAAGTCAAAAGATCATCATATACATCAAGGACGTCATCTTGAGTCGTACATCAATGAAGAATCAATGACTACGAGCTACAAAAGTATCTACAAAGATCTCAATGCAAGAAAATCAAGAATCAAGATAAACAACAGATACAAAGGGTGGCCTCTCTTAGGGGGAGATTGTTAGGAATACGATTTTGGTTGAAGAAAGATTCGGTCACCCAAGAGAAATATTCAGTCACCCTCGACATGATTTAGCATTGCTTAGCTCGTAGTTGTTATATTAGTTAGTTAAACGTAGTTTAGATGTAGATTAGTTCGCGGAAGAAGGACGGGTCTTTACCCACTGTATACCTGATCCGCAGCCCAAGTGGCATACCCCAAGTGGCAAAACACCTTGTATATAAACCCCTTTCCATCCTTGGAGAGGGTAAGCCTTCTCATAATCTCATTTTTCTTTTTTTTGGTTTTCTCTCTAAGGCTTCACTTCTTTCTCTCTCTACTTTCTCTCTCTAAATCTCTTTCTTTCTTTCTTGCATGAAACGAACCAAAACCACACGAGTTTTCGTGTTTGTGATGTTAACTAGTATCCTACATATGTGAAATAACCCCAGAAATGATATTTAAGCAAATCAGAAGCCTAAATGAACCCTGAAATGCCCCTAGTTTAGGTCTATTGGGACATATTCTCGTTACCTTTTGACTTTTTAATATGCACTCTAAGTTTAACTTTACTGAATTTCTATTGATCAATACTCAACCTACATGTGATATTAAGCTAGTTTAAAGTTCAATTAACCTAAATGCAACTATACTGTCCTAAATCTACAAGTGCAGCCACTAATTACCATAAGTGCTTACTGATTTTGGTCCTAAGATCAAACTTTGACTTTCCGCCTACATCCTACTGATATTATGCCTAATCTGACCCTAAATAACTTAATGCAACTAGGTTATGCAGAAAACGCAAAAGATAAACAATTAGAGCACAAATTAAGCTACTGATCCAAACACCCCTTAATAGAGTACTTACACTAACTTTTTAATTTCTAGCTTCTAACCTACTGTTCTAGTGATCAACACAGGTACCTAGACTATATTAGAAGCTACTTGAACAATCAAAACCAACACTTAACTACTTGAACACATAATTGCAGTCTATGCTATATAGAAGCAGTGAGATCTAAACTCTATATTAGAACATGTAAGAACATAAAGGGAGCATGCAAATAACTATAATAAGCAGTTCTAAACACTAATAAGCTACAAGCTACAATATCTAAACTATAATAAAGTAAATGCAGAAAATGAAAATAGAGAACTTACTTAATACCCCCGACTTATATGAAGGGTTTTCCACAGAGGCCTATCTTTGGATAGGCCAAGAACTTCCAGCTAGCTTCTTGACTTATCACTCCTTAACAAATAAGTTGTAGCTTAATAGCTTTCTGATATAATTTTTATTTATTTATTTATTTTTATTTTTTTTATAAAGAAACTGTACACAAGAAGGTTTAAACTAATTTAAAAGCTTTAATTATTCTAAGTGAGCTTAATGAAATAAGAAAATAAGAGCTTTTTAAAGAGAATTTATGCTGAAAATGGATTAAGACAAAATTAGGAGAATAATAAGACTTTTATTAAAAACTTAAGAAGATTACAGGAGCAGAATTACATTAAACTTAAACTAGAAACATACATTAAACCTTAAATTTGACCCTAAAATTCTACACACATACAACTGAGGAGGAGGGTTCCTTTTATAGGTGCATAAGGCGGTGGAAATTGTTCACAGAAGCTCGTAGAAGATTCATCTTGTCCTTTGAATCCAATCCCACTAGAAATTTCTGGATTCATTCATCCTTAGCCATTCGACCTCCTTCTAGCTTGTTCTTTCCTTATCTTGTCCACGTTGGCACTTGATGAGATAATTTCTGTCACGTTGGCAGGTCCTAGAAGGTTCTAGGTACGAGGTTTCTGGATGGATTGGTAAAAACGGGGTGGTGATTTGGAGAAGATGCACAGTAAGGGGTGAAAGGCGCGGGTAATTTGGTTAGGTTATTTTTATTGTAATTTGCTGAAGGGGTGTTTTGACTTGACTGGGTCTGGGTTAAATGGGTAGGCTGGGTATAATAGTTTAGATTTGGCGGCATTGTTTTGCCTTGGGCCTGGTGTTGAGTAAAGGAGTTGGTTGGTGGGTTTAGGAATTGTGTTGGTTTATTAAAAGGGTGAAAAGGATTCAAGGTTATTTTAGTTTATTGTTTAGTAAGGTTTTAGATATAAAGTTAAATTTAGTGTTTTTAAGGACTCAATTCTGCCAAGTGAAAAATTATTCCAAGGACTGATTTTGGATGCATTCTTGCATATATGAGGCTAAAAATATTCTCCAGGAGGACTAAATTTGCAACTTTGGAACCTTGACAGGCCATCTTGTAAATTCATCAAATTAATCCCAAGGGGTCTTTTGTGTCTAATCTTTCAATCTTGAAGGACTTGAATGGATTCTTGAGCTTTTTTTGACTATTTTAGCATCTCCATCTCTGTCTTTTTGACTCTTTCCATTCTCGTGCTGTTTAGTGATTTTGGACTCGTTTTTGTTCGTTTCTCTATTTGTATTCCTGCATGTACAAAGACACAAAGAATACATAATTTGGATTTAATGGTCGGGTTTATTGGTCTTTTTGGTTCTTAATTTGGTCAAGAAAAGGTATGTGTTTAACCACATACCCATATACAATGGCTCATGCGTTAAATACTACCTTAATAGCCTAGTATGCCTTGGCTACATGTTTCCCAAGATGTTCAAGCAGGTTACCGTATAAGGAGGTTAGCCAGTTTTCTTAAGCCTAACATCGATGGAACAATCATCCCAACAAACAACAACACATCAATCAAACAATAATTAATAGTTAGGTTTCATTAGATCTTAGCAAACACAAGAAGAATTTAGCCTAGCATGTTAATTGAAAGACAAGCAAAAGAGATAATTAACTAACACATAGAAATATTGATGAAATTAAAGTGAGGACTTATCTTCAATTGAACATGAGGGTTCCAAGGGTTGGAAACCCTAAAAATACAGAAAATTTGTCTTAGGGTTTGGTGCCAAAAGTTCCCCACCAATGAAGGAAAAATAGAAAACTATATATAGATTTTACACTCTGACGGCGTCAGGTTATAGGTTCTAACGCCGTCAGCTCGCCGCCATTAGGTTTCTCGGATGGCCTAGATCCACTTTTGACGCCGTCACCTACAAAACTCTTCTGGGACGTCACTCTTTAACTTATAACCTGACGGCCTACATCATTAACACCTGACGGCGTCAGGTGTAAATCTCCAAATTCTTTCTAGCCTGTCATTTGTAAAATGGTTTTCACTCTTTTGTCAACGTTTGCTGACGGCGTCACCTTGTGACTCTGACGCCGTCAGGTAGTAATTCCAGCTTCTTTTGAGACTTTGTCGTTTTCTTCACTTTTATGCTCCAAAAACGTCCAAATATGCATGTTTTCCAGAATTCCTCTCAAAAGTACTTAAAATGACAAAAGGAACGATTTAGGGTATTATTTGATCACATTTACATGAATTAAGGCTTAAATGACCCCTTAAAAGCGTAACACTTTTCGTCTCATCAAATACCCTTACACTTGAGATTTGCTTGTCCTCAAGCCAATGAGCTTTTATTCCAATCAAAATATAAGTTAGGGGTCATTTAACACGAATATAAAAGTAATTACAACAAATAGTTATTTGACCCTAATCATAACAAGCACGGAAATCATACACTAGCACCTCACAAATAGTGTTTGGATTCTCTCATCTCTCAAATGTCATAGAATTATATCTCATAAATGAAAACGGAAAATATCACTCACTACCTGTCATAGCAAATAGATTACCATAGGCTTGGGAGAGGATCAATTACTCCTCAACTAGGCGTAAGCACCTAAGATAAACTATCAAAGAGGGCTTTTCAAAAGGTTATAACGTAAGGTGTAGGGATATGATAAACACGGTTTGGTTGGAATAAAGGGTATTTTAATGATGGCGAGTTAATTACCATGATCAAATACATGCACTATACATCGTTGCTTAAGCCAAGACTCGACTCAATCTAAAGCTAAAAATGAAATAACAAAAACTAATAAGAAACATAAAAGGAAACGGGATGGTAGTCCGGATGTTTTTTCTACTTCTCTTTTTCACATTTTTTTGTATTTTTCTTGGTTTTTTGATTTTTTTTTATTATTTATTATTTTTTTTTTTTCATACACTCTTGCTCTACCATCCAAAATAATACATCATAGGGGAGTTGCATTCCCCTTACACTTGAATTTTTATATAACTTTACAATTACTATTCTAATGACTCGAATTAAGATAATTGAAAAACTTGGAGTACTTTTAAAATATTTAGCACATGTGGGGGTAATAATGTTGTTCTTCCCCATTACTCCATTACACTAGTACTTTACCCATGAGTCCCAATCGTCCCAAAACAATATGTACAAGGATATGACTTGACTTAGCAACCATGTAATTGACTAGATAATTAACTAAGGGTTTAACAAAAATGTTGTCACAATAATGCACCAAAGGTGAGTGCATACAAGGTAGGCTAAGGCGATTTGGGTGTACATTTAAGTGGGATGTAACAAATTCTCACTTTGAGTAAGATGCTCAAAGGTCGAAACGAAAAGATAGGCTCGGAGGGGTGTACTAGGGGTATCGTGTACCGAAAATGGGTACAACGCAAAGGTGTGGGAGAATTACTTGACCAATGGAAAGGGATATGATAAACACGGTTTGGTTGGAATAAAGGGTATTTTAATGATGGCGAGTTAATTACCATGATCAAATACATGCACTATACATCGTTGCTTAAGCCAAGACACGACTCAATCTAAAGCTAAAAATGAAATAACAAAAACTAATAAGAAACATAAAAGGAAACGGGATGGTAGTCCGGATGTTTTTTCTACTTCTCTTTTTCACATTTTTTTGTATTTTTCTTGGTTTTTTGATTTTTTTTTATTATTTTTTTTTTATTTTTTTTTTCATACACTCTTGCTCTACCATCCAAAATAATATATCATAGGGGAGTTGCATTCCCCTTACACTTGAATTTTTATATAACTTTACAATTACTATTCTAATGACTCGAATTAAGATAATTTAAAAACTTGGAGTACTTTTAAAATATTTAGCACATATGGGGGTAATAATGTTGTTCTTCCCCATTACTCCATTACACTAGTACTTTACCCATGAGTCTCAATCGTCCCAAAACAATATTTACAAGGATATGACTTAACTTAGTAACCATGTAATTGACTAGATAATTAACTAAGGGTTTAACAAAAATGTTGTCACAATAATGCACCAAAGGTGAGTGCATACAAGGTAGGCTAAGGCGATTTGGGTGTACATTTAAGTGGGATGTAACAAATTCTAACTTTGAGTAAGATGCTCAAAGGTCGAAACGAAAAGATAGGCTCGGAGGGGTGTACTAGGGGTATCGTGTACCGAAAATGGGTACAACGCAAAGGTGTGGGAGAATTACTTGACCAATGGAGTCAATGTAATTATAACAAAAATACCGGTGTAGAACAATGGGTTAATCCTAATGCCTCTTATCATGTAGTAGATCTTAACTACACGAATGTAGTCTCACTTGTGGATTTGAGATGGTCATAACGCAAGTTCTAGAATTTAAATGCTACCGGTACTCACATCATAGCACCAAAGATGGATGCTTTTCCTACCAATTCTAGGGGCGAACCTCACATATTTGGGGTGGAAAAGTTTTTAGTGGTACGGTTTTGTGCTAGTCATACAATTTCTTATCCATGAGATGCTCATTAAGATCAAGGTTTCACTTCTAAATGTTATAAAAAAATTTAAATTGGCGCTAAAATTGCCCTAACAAATATTTCCCTTGGTTTTATTACAAATTTACTATCAAACAAATCAAAACATCAAGCGTAATTGTATTCTCAATGGTGCCTTCATTTACACCCTTACACTTAAACCGAACATTGTCCCCAATGTTCAAATAGAAGATGTAAAAGAAAATAAAATGAAAGAATGAAATCAAATACTCCCCTGAATTGTTTGATGTGGATAGTGGAGTAACATGGTTAGATCTTCTTCCAAGAAAGACGAACGCTCAAAGCTTCCCTTCCGAAATAATAATCGTCTTCTTGTCCAAAATAACCTGTTAACCTGAAAAAGATAAAGGCCAACCTCGCATAAAATCGGCGGTATAATCTATATAAGGATATAATGCTTGTGGAATGAATAATTTTGCAGAATTCCTGGAGATTATAAGTTTAAGAATTGACAAAACTTTTTATGTTTCCGGGAGAAATACAAAACTTTCAAAAATTGCAGAAAATTATAGCCTGACGCCGTCAGGTGTTATGCCTGACGCCGTCAGAATGATCTGACAGAATTCTCATGTTAAGTTTCC